>VUQH01013409.1:4668-22582 GCA_015106775.1 Etroplus canarensis
GAACACCGTCTTGTAGAGGCTCGTAACCCTGCACCCCCAGAACCTCGATGACCTGAGGGCCGCCCTTGAAGAAGAGTTGAACACATGACAAATTATTGATACACTGACATTTGTTGTCGTCTTTTGCCCACCACTGTTGTTGGCTTTTGTTTCAATAACTTGTTTGAGATGAGGAAATCACCACTGCATGCTTCTACTTCAGTGTCCAACTTTCATGATATAATATCACTGTAGTGTGAACTTTTTACATTTTCCATAAACGTCACCCAAAAGCCAAATATCCTTAACTTTTTGTGAGCAGTGTCTGTGCAAACCAGGGTCCTGGTAAAGATTTATAATGTCAAATATGGTGCTGCTCAAGAGTTTTAACCTCATATGGGTCGGATGGTTATTTTTAGAATATTTGCTCAAGTAAAAGTTCTGATCCAACTTAAGTATCTAAATAATGCAACTTATTTGCAAAATAAAGTAAATAAAGCTTTAAAATAAACAGCATGGAATATAAAGCACAATATTCAAATGTTTAAATTAGCAAATACAAGTACATCAAACCTGTACTTATTTTTCTTCTGGTCCTATCTATGTGCTTATCGAAAGCCGATGAACACTCTGGAGTATAATGGCACTGATTGGGGCACCTGGGGGGGGGGCAACCATATTTCAGCGGGTTGCCGCACCACATGTCCTCTTCTGGACACACCTCTGGTTGTAGATTAAAAAAAAGAGTAATACAGCTAGGAAACTTGGAAACTACGATTTCTGGCACTGACAAGGAGGAGCAGCTAATACACATCTTCAGTTGGAAACAGGAACACCAGCATGGCTTAAGCTCTGCTGTAGTTTAATTCTGAAAAGTTACATTAATACATTTGATATTTTATACACACATATTCATGTTAGGCCTGTATTGTAGGCCTGTATTTGTGTTCAGTGTTTTACATTTTCTACATACAGTGAATCTAACATTTTTACATACATAAAAATGAGCCCATTTCTAAACAAGAGAAGAAAAATAATCATATAAATTAGCACCATTTATTTTTCGGTATATAATTTGAAATATAAATAATTTAAAATAAATAGTACTTTCCATGTAGTCATTATAACAACTACTGGGTCACTGAATTTACAAAAAAATGTTTTATATAAATAGTTATTGTGATATGAGATTTTGGTCATATTTCACAGCCCTAATTTCTGGCACAATAATGTTTTATGCTCAGTTAGTTTGACAGTCTCCTTGACTTCTCACTAGTTTGTATAATACAACCAAGTATTGTGTTCTTTCTGCACTTCACACGTTACAACAACCTGTCAACTGTGAGGCAGTGTGAGCTGGATGAGCTACCATGTCACAGGGTTCTGGTTCAAGTAACTTTCATTCAGCCAAGGTGCAAAAATCTGTAAATTCCAATTTGTTTGGTACTGTGTCCTCCATAGTTTGCACATTTGCCACACATGTGAAAGGTCCCTGTTTCAAAACTGGGAGGAGACAAGTCCAGCCTTCAGGGACAGAAGTCAGTGTGCTGCTAGTGCTGGTTCCAAGCCAAGATAAGTGGGAGGGTTAAGACGTAGATCTCTGAGGGTTTACTAATAGGAAGTCTCTGGGAAACGGCATACCCTGATATTTCTGTCTCCATTTTTTTCCTAACATAGAAGCTTCATTAATTAAGAGCCACACTGGACACTGTTTTAGTGAGACATGAAAAATAGTAACAGAGCATTAACAGTGGGTGGCTGGGCTTACAAGAAAAAAGCTCCAATCTTATGTCTTGCACTATTATCCATTATGGGTCACATTCAGTAAGTCATATACTCTGCATTCACAATACACAAGTGAGTATTGTGACCAGATCATCATTTTTAACTCCCAGCTGTATAAACTTGAATGCCTGTTGGATTTAAGCATATGAGGTGATGTTCATTTGTGAAATGAGCGAGGATGCGGCCTTAGGAGATCACAATTAATAGGCAGCTTCTTTTCCTCAGGCAAAATGGGCCAGAAAAGAGTGCTAACAAACTCTGAAAAGTCAAAAACTATAAAACATCTTTCAGAGGGATGCAGCACTCTTAAAATTGCTAAGATATTAGGACGTGATCACAGAACCATTAAACGTTTTGTTGTAAATACCGAAAAGGGTCACAGTAAACATGTTGAGAGAAAAAGATGCAAATGAACTGCCAAAGATTTGAAAAGAGTCAAACGTGAAGCTACCAGGAAGCCATTACCCTGCAGTGCTGTCATATTCCAGAACTGCAACCTGGAGTGTCCAGAAGTACAAGGTGTTCAGTGCTCAGAGACATGACCAAGGTAAGAGAGGCTGAAATCCGACCACCACTGAACAACACACAGAAGCTGAAAGGCCAAGAAATATGTGAAGACAGATTTTTCAAAGGTTTTATGGACTGATGAGATGAAAAGAGACTCTTGATGGACCAGATGGATGGACCCGTGGCTGGATCAGCTCCACTCCAACTCAAACACCAGCAAGGTGGAGGTGGGGTACTGGTATGGGCTGGAATTATTAAAGATGAGCTTGCTGGTCCTTTATGGGTTGAAGATGGACTCAAACTCAGCTCCCAGCTCTACTGCCAGTTTCTAGAAGACACTCTCTTCACGCAGCGGTCCAGGAAAAAGTCTGCACCTTTCAAGAAGACCATGATTTTTATACAGGACAATGCTCCATCTCATGCATCAAAGTCCTCCACTGCGTGGCTAGCCAGTAAAGGCCTTAAAGATGAAAGAATAATGACATGACTCCCCTTCCTCACCTGACCTAAACCCTGTTGAGAACTTGTGGGCCCTTTTTAAACGTGAGCTGTACAGTGAAGGAAAACAGTACACCTCTCTGAACAGTGTCTGGGAGGCTGTGGTTATATGGCTATGGAAGGGTGGCTATATTGGTCACTGATTTATTTTTGAAATGTCAGAAATGTTTGTAAAGTTTGAGTTATTTGTTTATTTTTCTTTCCAGATGAAAATAAACAAGTGAGATGGGAATATTTTTGCTTTTCTTTGAGTTGCGTAATAATTCTGCACACTAATAGTTGCCTAATAATTGTGCACACACAGATAATCTCGTACCAAAGCCAAAACCTCACTTTCACTTCCTTAAATATTCAGGTTTGAGATTTTGGACATTTTGGACTGACCAAAAACACTGTTGTTGTTTCAAAAAAATAAAGAAAATCCTTAAAAATGCAACTTGCCTAATAATTTTGGACACAGTGTAAGGTTCACACGTCAACACACCTGCCTACTGTCAGTTTGTGAGGCCGACTGAAAAGCGGATAGACACAGAAGAATTAGTTTTGAGGGAGTAAAAGAGAGGTAAATGGAAAAAAGGAATTATTAAAAGACTGACAGGTATTTAAGGGTGTATTGGTTCGCCATACAGATGCTCCAGGGTTTTCAGGAATCTTGAAGTCTAAAGGTTTTCAGTGGCTGTGGGCAGGGTCCAGAGTGAGAGAGATAATAAATATGCTAAGCTCTGTATGTGAATGATTATTTCTCATGTCCTTGCCTGATTGGCAGTTGATTCACCACCCAACATGCCTGTAACATTTAAAAGTTTTGCTAAACTGCAGTTTATTTGCCTCATTTGCCCGAGGAGCTTGTACTGAGTTTAGATTTTGGAATTATATTGAAATGGACGGAGGTAGAAAGCATTCCAGGTCAGCTGTCTGGTATCACTTTGAGCTTCTCTAAGAGAAAAAAGTTAAATGTATGCATTGCATACAACATCTAGTATTATGCAATTAAACAACAGCAATGTGGAGTATGTGCATGGCAGAGGATTTGAAAAGATGTACAAATATTAATCAGTTTTTTAAAAATTACAAAAAAAGAGAAAGCAGCATATGGCTGAGGTGGAGTGTTGAATTTCTAGCTTTATATTTTTGCACTGTGTAGGTTCGTGTATTGGATGGTATATTATTTATGATGCGTTACATCAAGGATCAACTCTTCAGCAGTCCTTGTTTGCAATGGTGAGGGACAGATTGGCAGATGAGGTCAGAAAGGAGTCTCCATGGACTATGATGTTCATGATCTGTAGTGAGAGTAGGGAGGAGGTGGAAGAGAGCCCCGGAGAGGTGGAGGTATGCACTGGAGAGAAGAGGAATGAAAGTCAGGAGAAGCAAGACAGAGTACATGTGTGTGAATGAGAGGGAGGCAGGTGGAACGGTGAAGATGCAAGATGTTATTTATGTTCCGAATAAAGAATTCATTCATAAATGTACAGAAGCACCCCCTACAGATACTGACTGATTAAAATAAATAGTCTTCCTTACAAATAATACTACAAACCAACACAAAAGTCACAAGAGACAAGAAAATATTCCACTGCTCGAGTAAAAGTTTAAAATCATATATTTATTTGGCCACCAGATGTCACTGTGGTGAGATGTTTTGAGCATTCCAAAAGATCAAATCTTTTTCCGAATCAGTTGTTCCAAATATTTCGATCTCTGAAACATTTCATTTCCACGATCACTATTAGTTGGTTTCAAGAGTATGACATGACAAAACTGTCTTAAGCAAACATGGTCAGGCTTAGAATACATAAAGGTAGCCATCATTTTGACAGAAAAGAGAGGACTGCAGGACTTAAATACAGCTGATGATAAGATATGAGAAGCAGGTGTGCAGCCACATCAACACCTGGAGGCTAAAGTACATCATTGGTTTGCCTGACCCACATTAGACTAAGGAGAAAGAGAGAGCAAAAAAAAGGGAGAAAAGAGAAAAGAGAAAGCAGATCTGACCCTGGAGGGCAGGGAGACCATGAAACCTACAGTAGAAAATGAGACTGAAATTACCTGTCAGAGCAACCTCTTTGATTCATGAGAGATGTTTATCTTCCTTTAAGTTGTCTCCAATTATGGCCTGTTTCACCACCCGTCTCAGAGGGCTCCAGTATGTTAAACTTCACACTGTGTAACTGCCACTCTGAAACAATTTGTTGAAAGAAAACAGGTCACAGCTTGAGTCAGAGAGACTTCTCTTATGACTGTCTGTAGTGGTGTCTGAGTGTGGAGGGAGTTCAACAACTGCTGCAGTCTGCAGATACACAGCCGGAGAATCTCGAAGCAAATTCCCCATAAGCAACTTGTGATTTGTGCTAATGTATTTCATATCTCGGGACTAACAGTCTGCAGGTTCTGTAGAATGAAGGTAACTTTAGAAAAAAAAATCCCACTGCCGTAGCCAAGATACAAATTGTTTTACAATTATTGGATGTGGGTTCTCTGTGGCTGCTCATATTTTTAAAGAAGCTTGACTTCTGATCCCAGTTACGATGAGCCAGCTGGCTTAATAACAGTCAAGTTAAGGAGCCCATGAAAAAGCAGGAGATGGATGGACTGTAAGTTACATACTATGCATCTAACTTAAATGGAAACTTGATCTTTTCAACCTTCCTGAACAAGCAAACCTCTGATACTCTTTGAAACAGTGCCAACAGATAAAGTCTTTTTTTTTATTAATGACATATGAAATTGTGTAATTTACTTAAATGAAAAACTGATAAATGCACACTGCCCAGATCCATAAAACTGTAATCAGTGGTTCCAGATTAGGTGTCAATGATAACGCCATCCTCCTCTATCTTATTTAAACCTCTCTCAGTTGTAATCGTGCAAAGACCTTAAGATCTCTCTGCGATAAAGGTTATAGATGCCTGTGAGATTTCTCTCCAAGTTGTCCAAGGAAATTATCTACGTGCAAAATTAGTCCGTGGGGCCATAAGCATTTGCTATCCAAATGGGGCAGAAATATCCAACTTTGCAATCACGCTGAATACAGACATTGGTGACTAACTTTTATGTTACAGACATACTGCATAGATGCAAAACAAAAAAAAATCATTATACATGCTAATGTGGCTAACATCAAATTATGTTGTGTACAGTGATTAAATAGTCTACTGAAAAATCCAGCTTTGTGTGTTGTTATTAACCCTTTCTGTTGCACATAGCCTGTTAATAGAGATACACTGGTCATATCTAAAATTGAAGCATTAATTAATGGTAAGACCTCTTTGAACAGTCTTTATGGCCTGATCAACATGTTGATAGTCTGGAGTAAGTAATTACTGAAGTCAGCTCGAAAGATCAACAGGAGAAAAGGTCTGTCAGTTTCATTCAAAGGGCATCTTTGACTATGGTATTTAGAAACTTGAAGGCCCTCTTGTATGCATTTCTACTCTATTGCATAACCTTTTGAAAAAATCTTTTGTACTTAAACTGACATTCTTCATGCTGATGGAGGTCTTTACATGCAAGTGAGGTCTAAGTGTTTATTGGTAAGGATTTCAGAATGAGTGCAATATGTAACACAAATAACTCCAAAGTTAAACACCATATACAATATGAACAAAATAAGGTGATAGAAAATAGACAACAGTCTGTTGGTGTCAGCTACCCTCAGTCTGCTGCCCCAGCACACTACAGCACAGAGCATAGCACTGGCTACCACCAAGGTATTTGTAGTCCTCCGCATCTACACACAGAACCCACGTTCCCAGTTCTTCAGTCTTTTTCATGTTAAGCTGCAGATGGTTCTGTTTGCTCCACATGGCACCCCCAATTCCAAAAAGGATGGAACACTGTGTAAAATCTAAATAAAAACACAATGCAATCATTTGCAAACCTCACAAACTGATATTTAATTCACAAAAGAACATAGAAAACATATCAAATGTTCAAAGTGAGACATTTTACACTTTCATGAAAAATACTAGAACATCTTGGATTGATGTGAATATTAAGTGGTACTAAAAAGAAACAGCTAGAGGAACATTTTGCAATTTATTAAGTTAATTTTCAACAGGCCAGTTATGTGATTGGGTATAAAAAGAGCACCGTAGAGAGGCAGAGTCTCTCAAAAATAAAGATGGACAGAGGTTCAGCAATCTACCAGAAACTGTTCACAAATTATGGAGCAATTTCAGAATAATCTTCCTCAGTGCAAAACTGCAAAGACTTTGAATATTTCATCATCTACAGTAGCACTCAGGAGACACTGTATTGCTAAAGGGTATGATTCTGTCATGGAAATCACTGCATGAATTCAGGAACATTTCAGATACCGTTGTCTGTGAATACAGTTAGCTGTGCCATCCACAAATGCAGGTTAAAGCTCCATCATGCAAAAAAGAAGCCATAAGAGAACACGATCCAGAGACACCATGTTTTCTGTGGGCCAGAACTCATTTAAAATGGACTGAGGGAAAGCAGAAAACTGTTCTGTGGTCAGACAAATTAAAATTTGAGTTTTTCTTGGAAATCATGGATACCCCGTCCCCTGGACTAAAGAGGAGAGGGACCCCCAGCGAGTTACAGTATCAGTGCTCAGTTCAGAAGCCTGCATCTCTGATGGCATTTGGGTGTGTTAGTGCCCATGGTTTTGGCAACTTGCATGTCTACAAAGGCACCATCAATGATGAAAGGTACATATAGGTTCTACAGCAACATATGCTCCTCTCCAGGCAACAGCTTTTTCAAGGAAGGCCTTGCATATCTCAGCAAGACAATGCTAAACTGGATACTGCAGCTATTACAACAGCATGGCTTTGTAGTAGAAGAGGGCTGGTGCTGGACTGGCCTGCCTGCATTTTAGACTTTTCACCAACTGAAAACATTTGGCACATCATGAAACGCAAAATACCACAAAGAAGATCCGGGACTTTTGAGCAGCTGGAATCCTGTATCTGACAAGAATGGGTCAACATTCCTTTCCCAAAGGTCCAGCGGATGGTCTCCTCAGGTTCCCAGATGTTTACAGGTTGTTGTTAAAAGAAGAGGGGATGCTATACAGTAGTAAACATGGCCTGTCCCAACTTTTTTTGAAAAATGTTGCTGCCATCAAGTAGAGCTGGTATTTTAAATGAAATAGTAAAATATCTACTTTCAACATTCAGTACATTTTCCATTTTCTTTTGTGAATAAAATATTGGTTTATGAGATTTGCACATCTATGCATTGTGTTTCTGTTTTATATTTTTTGCAGTGTAACAACCTTTTTGAAGTTGGGGTTGTCTTTTGTGTCTTTTAAGTCAACATTTAAATCTCTTTAAGGTCCTTCCTTGTCATGAGGCTAAATCGTAGACAAATCTATGAGAGAGTAGATTAGCAAACTATTTTGGATAAACTCTCCATATTTCATAATCTGTCTGCACTCCTTTCTTACTTTCTCACAGAGGTCATGAGTTCAGAGTGTCTTTTTTTTATCTCAACTTTTTTTTTGTCATTTTCCAGAGCATTTCTTTCATGCCTTCTACACAAACCAGACCTCCTTTTTCACAGGCAAGGGACATTCCATTAATTACTAAACTCATTACAAGACTTAATTAATTTGAATTTCAAATTTTGGACAACAAAGCCACGCAGAATAAGTGGCAGAGTCTCAAGCTTGGGTTGAATAATTCCTAAACCCCTTGAGTGATTGTGAAATCAATGAAGTCAAATATTAAAAGCACAAGAGGCTTTTAGGAATATTACACAGGAAATATAAAACCTTTGTGGCCCTGACAACACATGGAAAAGCCAGCAGAAACAGCTGAGCTGAGAAAGAGGTGATTTTTCTGTTACATGTTGGATAACAAATGTATCAGTCGAAGTAGGGTTTTGCGTCGAAACATTTGTGTTGTCAAAAAAGAAGGTAGATCAATGAGCACACAACAACACACATACATGCACGCATAATGGGTTGTTTTAACAAATAAAAGCACCAGTGAGTCATACTCAGAAACACCCGCTGTGCTCCCATGCTGACTCAATCAGAAGAACCACTTTCATTCTTTTTTTTTCTTCTGTTGTCTGTTCACCTAGATACAAGGCAGGGATTCAAGTGCATCTTGTCAAGCTCATTTTAAATTTGGAATGTGAAATCCAACAGTGCTCTTCAAAAATTCATATGATGTCTCTAAGATGTTGGCAGTGATCCCTTCTCCACTGAAAATCCCTGTGGTCAAGATCTTGAGATACTGATCCTTGGAGGACAAATGTCACCTTTGTAATGGTGGAAAAGGAACAATTAGTGGATTCATGTTCTACAATCAACTATAAGCAGTATTATTGCAAAGTGGAACACTTAGGGACCACAGCAACTCAGCCACAAAGTGCTAGATCACGTAGTTACAGAGCAGGGTCACTGAGTGCTGAGGCACACAGTGTGCAAAGGTCACCATGGCTCTGCTGACTCAATCAGGGCAGGTTCAAAACCTCCTCTTGCATCAAATCAACTCCAAAGGGTGTACTGAGAGCTTCATGGCATGGGATTCTATGGTCAACCAGCTGAATGCATGCCTTACATCACCAAGCATGATGCCAAGAGTTGGATGGAGGGATGTAAACACACAACCACTGGACTGTGGAGCAGTGGAGACGTGTTCTGCGAAGTGAAGATGAAGACATTCTGTATGCTCCCAATTTTGTGGGAACAGTTTGGGAAGACCCCTTTCTGTCTGGGCATGACTGTGTTACAGTGCAAAACCTAAGGTCCATAAAGGCATGGTTGGATGAGGTTGGTGTGGAAGAACTTGAGTGGGCCCCCACAGAGCCCTGACTTCAACCACTCGAATACCTTTGGGATTAACTGGAATGGAGACTGCAAGCCAGGCCCACTCATCAAACGTTAAGTGTTTGACCTCACAAATGCTCTTCTGAACGAATGGAAAAAAATTCACACAGGCACACTCCAAAATCTTGTAGAAAGCCTTCCCAGAAGAATGGATCAACTCCAACTCCTGTAAGCCAGGCCCGCTCATCCACCATCAGTGTCTGATATAACAAAATTGTCTTCTTGATAAAAGGGCAAAAAAGGAAATAGGAACTCCGCGCTGATGCCTGTGGATTAAGAATGGGATGTCATAATAGCTCTTGTAGGAGTAATGTGTACATGGACCAGTACTTTTGTCCATACAGTTTAGCTGGAACTCAACCCACCAGTTTGAAAAATACAAATCATACTATTCACATAACATCTATTACTATAATTAAACCAAGAATGTAACCACATATTTATGTGGGCCACATGCTAACAGCCACTTCAAGAAATGTATGTGGTCCAGTTTTGGCAAGTGAAATTAATATTTTTCTGATATTAATCAGCACTCCACCCTCTCATCAAAGATTAGTAACTTAGAGGGTGGCATAAAAAAAGAATGCTAAAATTAAAATTCAGATTTTAAAATAGTAGTCCACTAACCAAATGATTTTGCCATGGTGGCCATGTCCATCTTTTATGTACAGTCCATAGCAACGCAGCAGCTTTGCTGTCTCTCAAATTCTCAACACAGGCTTAAAACTGAACTATAAATCAAAGCTATGAGTTATGAATTATTTAGTCATACTGGGTAAAGCTCTTTCATAACCACTGAAGTTATGATACAACTGTATTCAAAGTCCTTCTGATCACTTGTTTTCTCAGCCTCATTAGCAAAAATCGCTGCTGCTCCCATTTAAAAGTGATTGTGCTCCTTCACACTAATTATCAAAGGGTGATTAATGATGATGAGCTGTCAGAGAATACTTCAGATCCTCATACTCAGTTTGTGAAGCAGTACGTTTCTTTGCTGTTGGAACGACAGTCTTTTTCTATTAGTCACCGCTTCTTACAGAAGTGCACTCTTTGCTTAATTTGTTTCCAAGCCCAAATCTTCACCTGTAAAAGCATAGCTGTTCTTATGCCAGTAAAGATAAAAGCATGGCAACTGAAATATAACAGAAGACAAAGCAAAAAGGCAAATGTCATTGCTCTTGTAAGCTTCAGTCTAATTCATCTTTTTTTTTTTGGTTGAATCATCAAAAGTAAAAAAAATACCACACAAACAAATTGAAGGGTCATACCAAAAACGGACTTTTACTTAAGTGTGAGAAATTCAGTCAAAATGGGAAAAAAACAAATGCAGTGCCCTCCAAAACTATTGCAGCAATAAGGCCAATTAATTAATGAGTTTTTGTTGTTCATCGAAGTCTTTTGTGTGAGATCAAATGATGAATACAAAAAAGGATCAGAGTTTCAGCCTTTTTCTCCTAGTACTTCCATCAGCATATGTTAAACAACATAACTTCAACCCAACCAGGTGTGGTGACAAAAAAAAAACTGGCAACTTGGCGACAGCGGGAAGGAAAAACTCCCTTTAAAGAGGAAGAGATCTCAGGCAGAACTGAGCTTAGGGAGGGTCAGCCATCTGCCTCGACTGGTTGAGGGGGTGAGGCGAGCGAGAAGGGAAGAAAAAAGGAGAGCAAAGAGAGACAAGGACAACACAAACAGGGAAAAATGAACGAAAAAGAGAAAAAGTAAACAAAGAGTTGGAAAATAATGTTTTCAAATAAAAGTAAAAAAAAAAATCATATCTGGTTATATATCCCTTGCTCACAATCACTGTGCAAGTCTATGACCCATAGACTTTTTTTGTTATTGTTAATATCTGATGAATGGCTCGGTCAATCCCAGACCGCTCATTTGCTCCCCTTTGAAGTCCTCTGTTGAGGTGGCGGTGTGTTTGGGATTCATTTCTCCATAAACTGGCAGACAATATGTTTCTGTAGCCTTATGCCTTCATCCAGTACCATCATGCATTATGTTATCAATAAAATGACTGAGCTCAATCCAGAAGCAGCAAAGCAAGCCCAAGCCATGACACAGCCTCCACCATACATCACAGATGCGCTTGTATGTTCAGGATCAAGAGCAGATCCCTTCCTTCTCCATACTTTGGCCTTTCCATCACTTTGGTTAAGGTTCATCTTTGTCTCATCAGTCCATGAAACTTTGTACCAGAACTGCTGCAGTTCATTTATGTACTTGTTTGCAAATTCCAATCTGGCTTTTGGATTGTTACTGCTGATGGGTGGTTTGCATATCACAGTATGGGCCCCATATTGTTGTTTTCTAAGTCTCCTTCAAACAGTGGAGTGTGATATATCCACCCCTGCTGTTTGGACTGCTCTCACCCTCTGTCTATCATCATTTGTTTTTGTTTTACTTGAAGGCCTGTTGCTCAGTACACCCGTGGTTTGCTCTATTTTTCATTTTCCAAATTGTGGTACTGGTTATGCCCTCCCACCCCTTTTTTTTCCTCTCAGCTTCACAATGGCATGCTTTTTTCCCAAAGACATCGCTCTGATCTCTGACCCTTGACCCCACAACCTCTGATTCATGTCCGTCTACCCTTCTTAACTACGAATGCAGTCTTCACAGGTGAAAGCCAAAGCTTAAACTGAGAGTAAATATCCAGGGCTACTTAATGATCAAACAATCACTCCTATATGACACACCCGGGTAACACGAAACACCTGCCACTTAACATGCTTCATATTTATACTTCTACTAAACAAAAATCTGATAGTGTATAGAAAAATGGAGAAATGGTGTATTTGATTCTTATCTACAGCCTTCTGCTAAGCAGATATATTCAGTAGTGTCTTCAGAATAGAATGAATGAGTATAAATGACACATTCTTTAGTCTTTGTGTTTGCTTTTATCTGCAGACAAGTTTTGCAATACTTTCCTGTCCTAGATGGATTTTTCAACTAGGTTAATGAATATTGGTAAGAATTCAATTTGCTCAGCGTGATGATGTAATCAGCAATGGCAAAGCTTTGAGAGAATGGAAGAATGGGTAGAGAGAACATAAATAAGATAAGAGAAAAGAAATGTTTGAATAGAAGCGAGACAGGATTTATGTCACTATTAATTTTAACAGAATTACTTTGTGGCAGTAATCCACATTTGATTATACTAATATAATAGAAACATTCGTCTATTTGTTTCAGTATTCATTTCATGACCCACATGAGGAGTCTATCCCTTTTTATTGACTCAGTGAGACATTAACATTGCAAGCTGTGGTATCTGAAGACAGTTTCTGCACTTCAGTGTTCCATATTGTCAGCATATTGTTTTCTGTTTTGTAAAATGAGTAAAGATTTTTTTTTTTTAATTTAGTTGCACATTACATTCATCTGCAAAACTAAAACCATCTCAAACACTCTAGAAAAGTATAAAATAAGTGACGGGGGAAAAGTCTGCTTTTATTCAAAAGAAGCAGATTTCACTTTCTGAAGGCTGTCAGAAGCCCAAACAGCATATAAAACATCTAGCTTCACAATGAAATGAATTTCTTTGGACATTTTTGGCAAATATTTAGTGTTTGCAAATGAAAAACAGCTTTACTGCAGATTAAAATTTCCTCTAAAGGAAACTTGAGAGTTTTGTTTCAGAACAGGCTACCTGTTTGTTTGGATTGCTTTCACCATCAGTAACCTGCTTTTCCATCATTGTGCTTGTGGAAAAGACACAAAAACAAACAGCTGTTATGCCTCCACCACAGAGGCATTATGTTTTTGGGTTGTCAATCCATCCATCCATCAGTGTCCCCTGTAGCATAGTGGTTTGAGCACTCGCCTTACAAGTGAAAGCGGTTCGATTCCAGGTGGGGACACAAGCCCCTCTCACCATGGCGGGTTGCGTCAGGAAGGGCAACCGGCGTAAAACTACATTCAAACCTCAATTACCATTGTGGTGACCCCTTGGTGGAGAATACAAGGGAGCAGCCAAAAGGTACCAGCCATCCATCCATCTCTTACAAATCTTGTTAGCATTGCAAGAACTTACTTGTTTGCTAGATCTTTACCAAACTTTTTGTGGTTAATGCCTATGATGGGTAGAAGATTTGATAACATTTACGAAACTGTGCGATCAAAGGCCAAGGTCACATGGGGTCATCAGCAAAAGTATTGAGGGGCACAATAAGAGCTGAATAGGCTCCTGGATCCTTGCCAATGTTTGTACGATTAATCGTGATGATGCGTAGAAAACTTGATAACATTTTTGAGGTCCATGGATCCGTCCATCTGTCCGTTACAAAATTTACCACAACAGGAGCTGACTTGTTTGCTGGATCTTTATCAAACTTTGTGTGGTTATTATCTGTCATGGGTAGAACATCTGACATTATTTAGGAGATTGTGGGGTCACAAATTTAAGTCTTGTATGGCGCATTCTAAAATATACTTCCAAAAGTAGCCGTTTTTTGAATAGTTAACCTCTAACTCATCCACTGCTTACCTACTTATGGTCAGGGTTAGGGCTAGGGGTTAGGGTTTGCGTTAGTTAACCCCCTGTGGTCTGAGACATCATTGGTGACAAAAAACTGTAAAACCAAAACGTATGGAACTTTGAAATGGTCTAATGCTTGTTTTGGTATATGGCTAAGACAAAACCCATGAAACAAAAAACCCAACACTAGGATCGCCAATGAGCTGGTGGATATCCATCCATCCATCCATCCATCCAGGGCTTGTGTCACTTATCCATGTTTGAGTAGTGGTGGCAGCAGTCTAAGCAGAGGCACTCAGACCTCCCTTTTCCCGGTCACCTCCACCAGGTCCTCCAGGCCCCAGGGCAGACCCAGCCAAGATGTTTAATCTCTCCTGGCTGGGTCTGCCCTGGGGCCTCCTCCCAGTGGGACATCTCCTCACCTCAGTCTCTTCTTGAATGACTGAACTCCTAACCCTATCTCAAAGGCTGAGCCCAGGCACCATTCAGAAAAAGCTAATTTCACTCATTTTTATCAGCAAACTTATTCTTTCAGTCACTATCCAGAGCTGGAGATCATAAGTGAGGGCAGGAACATAAACTGACTGGTAGTCGACAGCCTGTTGGATATCAAGAGGATAAATATTAATCAAGTAAAACCTAAGTGAATAGAAATAGCACTGTATGTAAGGCTCATGTATAAATGATAAACAGTTACTATTGGAAGGAATGTGAAACTCTTATGGTCTTTTTCCCTAATGTAGACACTCAGTATGTCATGGTGATTCAGGCATGTCTGTAAGTGGGTAAATGTGAGAAACGTGGCACTTTACAGAGAGGAAATTAAAAGTAAAAAAGAAAATATTGGGTATTTCAAATCAAACCATCCCTGTTTTGACAGAAAGGCCACCAGACAGCTTGTGTATAACACACACTCTCACACAGGGAGGCTTGTCTTACAGCACTGTTTGTGCATCATTCTAATGAAATCGTAGCCATCGCCAGGGAATGGTTCCACCCTGCACTGCTTTAGTCTGAGTCTGTGGTCACATATGTCTGCAAACAAACAGAGTGCTGTGTATAATGTAATCTCAGCTTGACTTAAGCTGGAAATCAATGAGACCTTTTGCTCCCTCACACGCACGCACACAGATGACACACAAACCGTACAGTGAGGTTGGGGGGCCAGTTTAACCAATCTAGTGAATTTCATGCCGCAGTTGTGTCCTTTAATGCTGGAAGTCACAAGGTTCAGAGCCATGGATGCTTGCCAGCAAGCCTGCTGCTTCATCACCTCACCGTTAATGTCACTCCTTGCAACTTCGTACACTACAAGTCGAAAGAGCCAGTGCAGTGTTAAAATGCATGAAGACAAAAACCAACTTTCAATTCAGTTCAGTTTCATTTATCCTTATTATTTTCTTTATAAAAATGTCACTTTTTTAAATTACTTTTGCTTACACTAGCGTAACAAAGAGATGCTTCTTTCATCCCGTCTAGGCACACTCACGTGAGTATGTTAATGGTTTGGTTATGGTTCTGTCTTCCAGACACCCATCTGTGTTTGTCTGATAGCTTCCTGTATTGTTATTCAGCGTAAAATGGATAATTTGTGGAACATAATGTACAGTATGAGCCTTACAGTATACATATACAGTATAAATGAAATGTTAATACATTTTTGGTATGCTGACTCACTTGTCTGTTGTTTTATGTTGTCTCCACTGTGTTCATACAAATACTTTGCCAGGGAGTCTAACACCAGGTTATAGGTTCTATGATGTACCACTGGTGTATAAGAAGCTTTTCTGCCTACCTTGGTCGTAACAAGTGGTTATTTGAGTTTGTCTTGCCTTCCTATCAGCTTGAAGCGGTCTGGCTACTCTCTTCTGACCTCTGGCATCAGCAAGGCATTTTCACCCAGAGAACTACTGCTCACTGGATATTTTCTCTTTTTTAGCCCATATAAACCCTAGATGGTTGTGCGGGAGAATCTAGCAGTTGAAAAATAACCAAGATAGTGGTGAGATTGCATTTGTGAAAGACCAGAAAGATCTACCAGTGTGCAGCTTTTCACTCTTTTTATGTACTGTTCGGCTGATCCCTTGTATTCTCCACCAAGGGGTCGCCACAACGGATTAACCTGCATTGGTAATTTGGCAGAGGTTTTACGCCGGATGCCCTTCCTGACGCAACCCTCCATGGTGAGAGGGGCTTGTGTCCCCACCTGGGATCGAACCAGGGACCTTTTGCTCATGATTTGAGCATTTTAAAATTTTTTTTACCACAAGTTCAGCTAAATTAACACTGCTTACACTGAATTTCCCCTATGTGATCAAATAAAGTATCTATCCATCTATCCATCTATCCATCTATATCTAAATCTACAGTATCTGTTGCTACTTAGCTAGGTGCTCTCTAGCCAAGGCAATTCAATCAAATAATTGTGATATTACTGAACATATAAAACATGTGCTTAAAAGATGGACATTCATATAAGGTCAGTTAATCAGACAGGGGCCACTGCCTGAGTACATAAATCATATATCTGAAAGCCCCAAATTACTGCAGTGCAATGAGAGGCAGACCACGCGTCACTCTAGTATCAAAGAAAATCAATTTTTATCTCACCCTTGTGGCCTTTGCTCTTCAGTTTGTTTTTTTTTTGACAGAACATAGTAATACAGTTGATGATCATATAGTTACTATGGCTTTAAAGATTACATTTTTTTGAACTCTCATCACTGCCTGCCTGCATTTTAGTTGGATAATTGCTTGTCTATACCTCCTGTTGCTGCATTTATTCTTAACCCCCTCTGCCGTTTTGATCTTTAAGTGCGGCAGGAGCGGGCCTAGGCTGTATGAATTGTTTGAAGCTTTGGTAGCGAGATGCCATTTCTTTTTGCACTGGATTCTGGCTGTATCTGATGACATGAGCAGAACTATTAAAAAAGGGGGCTGAATCTACATTCACCCAAGTTTTCCTGACTTCTCGTTTTAATGCAGCCACCTGCTGTTCTGCTTTCTATGAGGGAGTAATGAAGTCCATGTTGATAGGCTGCAGATGTGCGTTCAAACCCAGGAGAGCACAAAACAATCTGTTGCACTTGAATGTAATCCCTTCTCAATCTGGAAGAATGATTGATAGACATACAATGAACTGACAGCAGGAATTGTAGACAAGTGTGCATGTGTCTATCGGACTCACCCATGTAGGAGGATTGTCTGTCAGTGTAATGAATGAACTGTGACTCCTGTCTTTACTGGCAAACTAATCCTCACATAACTCAAGATCTCATTTTTCTCGTGTGTTCTCTTTGTGGTTGCCTCCTCTGTGTTTCTGCTGAAAGCAGCTTTGATGTGGCCAATAAGTTGGGTCTGGTAATGAAGTAGTTGGCTTTACTCACCCTGGAAGAAAGCGTCAATTGGCTGCAGTATAATAACCCACCCACAAAGCAAAGTGGATCTGCTTTCCACTCACTAATGTGCCATGAAGTTCACGCTATGCACAGGGTGTAGAAAGACAGTTCAGGCTCACTGAAATAAAACTTTTAATGAAGGAGAGGCTGTGTTGTTAGACACTGCTGATCCAGTTTAAAATGTAACAACTGTTGTAGCAAAAGAAAAACTTGAGCCCTGTGGTTGCCATGTGACTACTAAAGGCATATGACCAAAAAGCCCCAATTTCTTCATGAACGCTGACCTGGCCTGACCTGACCCCACTTGACATGAAGTGAGACTAGATGCCATGGTCATTTTTTTCTTTATGCAAATGGAAACTGACATATCAAGCATGAAATTTGATTCAACAATATTGCTTTTTTCAGCTGTGGCAACAGCAGACAGTCACGGTGGCATACAAAACA
>VUQH01013409.1:22602-62865 GCA_015106775.1 Etroplus canarensis
GCTGGAGTATGGTCTGGCAGTTGTAAACATGGACACCGCTGTCTTTGATGTCCATGCACTTGAGAATCGGGCTAGACAATCGGGCTAGACGAGGATACTTATACGATATTAAGGTATAATTATGAGGATATAAGCACCATTTTTGGCTCCTGGAGTGGCCGCTGCGTGCTGCTGCCGTGCCTCCATCTTCTTGATCTCTCACCATGCTGTAAAATCCCTTAACATGTTTTGCAGAGAATATTCATCATTTACTATATATATATATATATATATATGTATATATATATATATATATATATATATATATATATATATATATATTCAATTGTTTTTTGTTTTGTCCACATCAAGACGTGTAGATGTATAGTTGCAAAAAATGTTAAAATCTTACAGAAAACCCCACCTGGTGGCCAATAAATAATTTAAAAATGGATCTCACAGAGGTCTATCGCTGTGCTAGAATTCAAAATTCTGTGTCAAATAGTTTTTGTGTGAAGGATTTGGGGGTGGGAGTGGTTGCATGGTGTCACCATGAAAGTATGAGATCGGATGATCAATTTGATTTTTGTTTCATGCAGACTGGGTGAATAGTCACGGAAATATGGCTAAAAATGTGCATTTTTTCAACCGATTTTAGCAGTGCCACCAGCAAACGGTGACAGACACAACTTGATGCAAACGATCCAACGATCAACAGAGAAATGACTCAAGATATCAATATTTTTACAGATGATGCCACCTAGTGGCAAATCTGTATATTTAAAATGGCTGAAAATCTAATCCGTTCCAGATGTAATGGAGGTCTATCACTGCACCAAACTTTAAAAATACTTGGTGTCAAATACTTTTTGTGCTATGTTAATAATGAAACAGCAGCTAGTGTATTTCTACATACATGCTTGGTATCATATTCTGGGTAACATGTTACAGGAGGATAGGTACAAACTGGTCATTTATTGATAGCTGGGGTAGCTAATAAGGTGCCCTACATATGTAGTTTAGTAGTACAGATTTTTACATTTTAAGAATATGTTTTATGTCTACTTACCAAACATGAATTTGATCTCTTTTCTTTTTGGATGAAGACAGTGGAAATATCTCCCGTTCCTGCCCTTGGAAGTCCCAGCCTTCTAAGGGCAAAGAGGACTATCAGACTGCTCATACATGAATACCCTTGTGATCTCTTTAGTCCTCTCCTGTGGGTCATTGTGATTCCTTATAGTGGTTGAAATCTTGGTGTGTATACCTTCAGCCCATGTTCATCTCTTTTGATGTTGAATGATGTGGGTTTCGGTTACAGATTTCCCTTATTTCCCTCGTGCCCAGGCCCTTGTTGAACTTCAAACCACACTTTGTGTTCAAGGCCCTCCAGAGTGTTGAGATCAAGCCCCTTGTTCATCGCTTTGAGGCAATGACAGTGATGCATAATGATAAGCCCTGTTGAGTTCTTTCTTTGTAGAGGTTTGATAACACCTGTGAATATATTTTTTGCCCATTGCACGTCTCTTAGAGGAGGCACCATAACAGCAGGGGGTCATTCGTGTAATAGTTAAGTCAAGTTTGGAAATACCCTTTCTGACTAAGGACCTCGGGAGACTTGCACAAAGGCCACGGAGGTTGTAACAATGGAGAGACTACCTCTATTGCTCAGACCCACCGAGCAGACCTTTTAAGCGCTCCCATGACGGACTGGTGACCTGCCCAGGATGTACCTTGCCTCTTGCCCAATGACAGCTGGGATAGGCTCCAGCCAACGTTCAGAGTCTGAGGGTCAATAAATGTGAGAAAATGACTCAGCTCTGTAATGATCTTTATGAATGCAGTTTGTAATTTGTAACTGATGCAGTGACTCACAGTCAGCTTCGGGTTAATCTTATCACAAAGGGGTTTGGATGCTTGCAAAGCTAGGGAAATGTGTGTATAACATTTCTTCAGAGGCGCCCTTCATTTAAAAGGCTTTCTGACTTGCAGAATGCCACAGACAGCAGTCCCAGTGCAAAACTGCAATAAACCAAATTGAAATAAAAAGCAGCAGAACTCACCTTTGATTGATCAATATGTGTGCACATGCAGGAATATGTCTAGGCTTTATTTTTTGTGAGGGTCCTGTAAAATCTGATTCTCTGAATACATTTCATTTTTATTTTATTTAGCCAATGGTAGTTTTCATGCTGTTGGATAAAGAAATGTTTGATGACATTACAGGATCCAGATCATCCCCACTTATGAAATGTCATCCCCAGCAAACCGCATCCTGTTTTCATCTATGTTAAAACAAGCTCTTATATCAGGGCAGTCCCCTGTAACTTTCTGAAAAGCTTGATTTTTACAAAAATCGTTTCAAACATTTGTTTTCAAGCTTCCGTCCACTTGTTTTGGGATAGATCGAGGTCCAGGTCACCTCCAGCTCCTCTGGTTGGACAGTAAGAGGCATAACCCAGCCGAGTGCCATGATCTATCCCTTTAACTTGTCCTCAGTCTGCCCTGGGATATCTTCCTGGTAGGACATGCCCAAAACACCTTACCTAGGTGTATTCTTCCCGTGTGTAAGCAGCTGGCTCCTTCCAATGTAGAGTAGTAAAAGCTCTACTCTGAACCCCTCCCAAATGATCTAGCTTTCCACCCTATCTCTAAGGCTGAGCCCACCCTTCAGAAGAAGCTTTCCGGTGCTTGTACTCTCAATCTTGTTTTTTTGTCACCACCCACAGCTTGAGGCTGTAGGTTAAGGAAGGACTGCAGAGTGACAATTAAATCAAGAGCTTTGCCTTTACACTCTCTTTTGCTATTTCTTCACAATAGACGTGCAGAATCCCCATCACTGCAGATGCCACTCCGCTATTCTCCTACTCATGACCCCAAGAGCCCAGGTTACTTTAACTCCTCCATTTGGGGCAGCAAACGAGAGTGGGAAAGCTACCTTTTTTTCTAGCTAAGAACCATGATGTCAGACCAGGAGGTGCTGATTGTTATCCCTGCTGCTTGCCCTGATGTGAGCTGAAGTTAAGCACTCAGCGATGCCAGAAGGACCACAAATCAGGGCTGGGTTATAAAAAAAATCCCAACGTTTGAAAATCCCACAGAGCACCATTAAATCCATTATGACAAAATGGAAAGAATGTGGTACCATAACAAACCTGCCTAGAGAGGGCTGTCCACCAAAACTCATAGTCCGGGCAAGGAGGGGATTAATCAGAGAGGTAACAAAGAGACCAAAGGTAACCCTGAAGGGGTTAGAAAGCTCCACAGTCTAGACTGCTGTATCTGTCATAGGACCACTATAAACTGTGGACTCCACAGAGTTGGGCTTCACAGAAGAAAAGCCATTGCTTACAGGAAAATAAAGAAACACCAAAAACTACATGGGAGAATCCCAGATATATGGAAGAAGGTCTTCTGGTCAGATCAGACTAAAATTGAACTTTTTGTCTATGAAGGAAAACTATAAGTCTGGTGCCAACCCAACACCTCTCATCACCCCAAGAACACCAACTGCACAGTGACGCATGGTGGTGGCAGCATCATGCTGTGGGGAAACTGATCATCAGCAGGGACTGGTAAACTGATCAGAATCGAAGGAAAGATGGATGGTGCTAAATACAGGGAAATTCTTGAGGAAAACCTGTATCAGTCTCCTGGGGTTTAGGGACTGGGATGGCAGTTCACTTTTCAGCAGAACAATGGCCATAAACATACTGTTAAAAAGCAACACTTGAGTGATTTAAGGGAAAAACTGTTAATGGGTTGGATAGGCCCTGTCACAGCCCAGACCACAGTCCATTTTAGAATCTGTGGCATGACTTACACTTGTACACCATCTGTATCAACTGAACTTGATGGAGCTGGAGCCGTTTTGCTTTGAAGAATTGGCAAAAATCCCAGTGGCTAGATGTGCCAAGCTGATAGAGACATACCCAAAGAGAACTGCAGGTGCAATTGCTGCAAAAGGTGGCTCTAAAAAGTGGGTGTTTTTACAGGCCACTGTATAAATAACCTGGTGTTGTCCTATAAATCTATAAATCCAATAATTTCACTCTTCTCCCCTCTCTGCGGCTGATGTTCAGATTGCCCGTGCTTTCATGTTTCTGGAATTTTGCTGTGCCACTGGCTGGGTTAGAATTCTTCTTTGCCTTATTTGTATTCCTCCATTCTTCTGTAATGTCTTCCCTCAGACCTCCTCTCTGTTACTGCATTAGAAAACTTTATCCTTTCATCCGCAGCAAAAAAGGAGAACACAGAATTCACCACAGTGCTGCTGTTCATTGCTTCCTAATGAGGATGCATTATGCATGTTGTGAGGTCATACAATCAACACCAAATGGTGCATGAATTCGCCTGTCATTACATGCACGCACACACACACACACACGGTGTCATGAATGCGAATGCAGTTGCAATTATTTATTCAGGCAAACTGCTATTTACCATTGCTTAGAGCTAATATGTTAAAGTGTGTAATTTTCTGAGCGCCTGATTGACGCAGCTGCCCCTTAGTGGCTGGCCTGGCATTTAACATGCTAAACGAGGATAAATGCACTAACACATGCACGCATATGCAGCAAAGCTGCCAGTTTGATTGGGATAACAGTCTGCTTTTGTGCAATGCCTGATTACACTTTGTTTTTGTCCCTTCTCTAGTCCCATTTGTCCTTTCCTCCGTGCAAACATGTAGTGGCTAATGAGACAGACGTGGGTGTCATCCTGTAAAGTCTCACGACTGCAGCAATCAGCAACAGGCAGTTGTGCCACATCGTTTATAGTGCAATCGCTTCCCATAGGCAGTCTTGATCTGACTGTATTAGCTGCTCTGCAGTGCTCTATTAACCCCCTTTTCATATAGCCTCTATTTTGATGAGGGTGATCTCTAAACACACACACACACACACACACACCTACACACACGCGCGCGCACACACACATCATGCAGACGCAATGTGACCCCTGCTGAGATAAGATCCTGCAGACAGCCGTTATAAACTGCAGCTACATTCCACACACACACACTCACTCCACCAGAACAGGGTATTACATAACAGCTGATAACTTTTTTTTTCTATTGTTTGCACAGAGTGCAGAGCACGGGCAGCTTGCTTTTTGACCAACATGTTTACATCCAGTTACACCTGCTCAACTCTGATAGGAAATCTTTGACATTTATTTCCATCCTCAAAGCAAATGCACGCTGTCAGAAAGATTTCTGCCTCTTTTGTGCTTCTTAAGTGTTCTTTTACAGCAGCCATTCATCATTTAAACCCTGTTACATGCATTTGCTGTAGTTTCATGAATACTTCATGGCCGCTAGTTGAAAACAGTTCATCGGCTAGTTGAATGTCTGAGCACATTGACTCGCAGCAAAGAAAGGCTCTTTAATGTTATAAATGGAGCTCCAGCATATGAGGTTAGGAGGTAACAACAGTAAACGTGAGAGCCTGAGTGTCCATCTCTGTGGAAAATCCATCTGCCTGGAGCCTAGCACCAATCAGATAAGTAGCAAATGACAGACAAGAGGGGGTTGGGGGTATGTTCACATTAGGCTGAACTGACTGTAACTGCAAGCTGACCACCACAAACCACTACTCACATTTTAGCCTGCCGCTACTGATAAATGTGACCTGTATGGATTAGGTTTTCTACCACTCTACATGGGTTCTGTTGTTAATTATTTTTGAATAGTTATCAACTAAAATTACCCAGCAGATTGATTGGCAGGTTAAGCTCAGAAAACACGATGATAATTCCATCTGCAGTAATTTATATATTGGCAGTTTGTTGTGTGTGTGCAGTATGTTCTGGGACCTCCTCAACCTTCCACTCTCATGCATGGAAAGCCTAAAAGCAGTGAGAGAAACAGCAAGCAGCACTTGTGGTGTCGCGGCTTTCATCTAACATTAAGATAAATAAAGCACATCATGAGCAACTTAACTGTAAATGTTGCAACTCAATCCATAAACATATTTAGAGACTGGAGACACTAACTTCCCTCTAGGTTCAGTGAGGAGTTAGCCCTAAGTGCAACTCAAGAAGGAGGCTACTGGAATTGAAGAGCTGGCAATTTTCTTGCTAACAGCAACAATAAAAGTACAACTATAAATATAGTTCTAATTCAGTTCCTAAATGCTCCTTTCTTTTAACCCACAAAGTTCAGTTTTTGTTCCTTGTGTGTTTAGTGTGCTTGCTGTGACTACCCGGGTAGTGTTTGGAGTTTCTTTTTTTTTAAAGTTGCTATTGCATTTCTAAGTGACGTACACGGGATTAGCAGCCCTGTATTTCATATGATGATGGAAATCAGTAACGTAGTAGCTCGTCATTTAACAGAGGGACTGAAACAATGTTCAAGCTTAATTCGTTTCAAAAAGATGTTTTGAAACGTGCATTTGGAACAATATAGAAACAGTCTTTAATAAGAAGGAATGAAAAAAAAAGGATAAATTAATTTTTGCTACCTGTGTGTATGTATGTGTGTTGTGTGGCTATACGTAAGTAGTTATATCTGTGCATGTGTATGTACGCATATATGTGTATTGCACCTAAGTACTGAAATTAAGGTGACATTGGCTGAATGGTAGACGACTGAGTGAGGGGCGGGGTTTAATAAGTATTTATATACTTGTTCTTTTTGGACTCACACCTGGGGACTTTCTCATTTTTGTCCTTGTTTGTTGCTCTTTTGTGTGTATACAAATACATTTTATTTTGTCTTCTGTTGTTTACATGTCAGAACTAAACTAAACTTAACATGTGAAATACAGAAAGAACGTGATAAGCGCTCTTGTCACTGGTTGGCTGTATTGCATGAACTAGTAAGATTTAAGATCAACTGAGATGTCAGAATCATATCAAGGACAGCGGCCCTAATTCTTGTCCAGCCCTAACCTAGCTTATTAAGATGTAAATATGGCATAAATAAATAATTTTTGTAGAGTTGGTAGAGGGGCAAACACAGAAACTCTTTTATTTTCTGTTATTTCAGCCTGCCAAACATGATTTAATATTTAAAATGTGGGGTAATACATATAAAACAAACACAAAGCCATTCTTGATGCTTCAAATGAGAATTATAAGAATTATGAACAAATCTGACTTGAAGACTAGAAGACCAACTAATTCATTATTTGCTAGACCAAAAACTTGACGATCTAGTGTATTTTTAAATCATTCAAATTATATATTGTACAGCTACCCAATCACTACCCAAAAGTATCCAACGGTTGTTTGCAAAGAAAGAGAGTCAACACAATTTAAAACTAATATTTATATTTAAAAAACATTAGTAAGGACTAATGCAAATTGCACCGTGTTTCTGTTAAAGGGGTGAGTTTGTATTAAAGAATTGAAATTATGTAAAACATTAAGCACCTTTCGAAAAAAGTTTAAAATAATCTCTTGTACTTGTTGTTATGAAAATAGATGTTAAAAGAAACTTCAGCAAAGGCACTCAGGCTTTGAGAGGTTAGTGACTTGGTTTTTGTTTAATTGATCTGTTAATTATTTAGGTTAATATGATATGTTGTCAGAAGGATAGGCATCACAAGCTATACTTTTTAGGGTCTTTTAAATTTCCTAATTAGTCAAATAATTATAATGTTGTGACTGTATTATTGGAGTTTTTGTTGTTTCTCTCTTGTCTAAATGTTGAGCAAATGTTGTACAGACCAAACTCTATTATCTATCTATCTATCTATCTATCTATCTATCTATCTATCTATCTATCTATCTATCTATCTATCTATCTATCTATCTATCTATCTATCGCTACATGGCTAGGTGCTTTCTTGCCAAGTTAATCAATCTATCTATATCTATCTGCAAAACATTATAATCCAGACCAATGCTCTTAGGAGTAGTAATTCTTGTGAAAATGAAAATGCCCATAAAATAACGAATATGACCCTGACCTTTCCCTTCAGCACAGTTTTGGTGCAGTCTCATTAGGTAGACCCACTGTGTCCAAGGCTCACTGAAATCTGACCAATGCCCCAGGAGGAGTAGCGATTCTTGTGAAAATGGAAAAGTGCCTGTAAAATGGCAACTGTGACCTTGAACTTGAGAAGAGTGGGGGTGAAAAACTGCAAAACTGATTAATTTCTGACTAACACTGTAAGAGGAGTAGTGATTCTTGTGAACTGTACAGTAAATGGATGGACGGATGGATGATGGACAACTCGCCAAGGCATCAGTTCATCAGTAATTTGGCCAGATAAGCTAAAAATGGAACAATATCATGTGGAAAACTGAAGCAGACATTTAAAAGTAATGCAAAACTTACTTTCTTTACTCACTACTTACTACTTTCATATACAAGAAGTAGCTAGTAACTGTTACCGGTCTCCTGTGACTTTCACCAGTCTTAAGTATGTCTGCTAATGACAACAACTGAAGAAACACTAATGAGGGGATATTAAACAATAAACTATCATACGGCATTAAAAATGTTTGCAGTGAAAGTGATTATAAAAAGCACAGAACAGTTTAAGTACTTATCTGAGACATTAGTCGCAAGCAAAAGTTATCATATAGATTAGAAGTAAGACAACACTGAGAGCAGATAAATTATATTTGAGTGTACACATTCTTTCATAAGATTTCAAGTTTACTGTTAGCCCAAGAGCTTATTATGTCAAATAAACTAGAATCAGAGCAGGGAAAAGATACAAATAGTATTTTAGGATCTTAAATTTATGGCTGAGATGAGACAGCTGACATAACTGCTATTTCCAAGTATTAGGAAGTCATAATTTTAAGCATGTAATTGAGTCAAGTTTTTCATCAAAGAAATAGGCACGACAAAGAAGAGATCTTGTTCAGGAAGTTTATTTTTTCAGGAGTACTTTTGTCTTGAGTGTCTCTCATAGCTAAATTCTGAAATATATCCACTGCAACAAACAAATGACGATGTGACGCATAACCTTGAGAAAGTGCTTGGCAGTCACCTGCACTGGCAGCGTATAATTGAGTTCATGTTGGTCTCCTGTGCGAATAACACCAATGCCACTTGCAAACACTTAAACAACCATCAATGATAGCAGTTTGAAAATGCTTAAAAAGAGACAAGGTGCTTCTGAATGTCAACAAGAAATCATAGAAGAAAACCCTGCAGAACTTTATGGAGAGGATAAAACATTATGATTGTTTAAGCATACAGTATACTTCCTTTGTTATCCACCGTGTACACAAGGGGGAAGGATTGATGCCATGTCATAGTGAGGCCTTCATTGTCTTTCTATCTATCCATCCACAATTCACAGGAAATAACTCCTCCTCCTACAGTATTGGTCAGAATATAATCACAGTCATACACAATGATCACCTGATGGATCTTCACCCAAATAACCCTCAAGGCCAAAGTCAAGGTCATATTTGTTATTTTTATGGCCACTTTTCCATTTTCACAAGAATCACTGCTCCCCCTACAGTACTGGTGAGATTTAAGAGAAGCTTGCACACAGTGATCACCTAATGGGTCTTGACCCAAACTGTGTTTAAGGTCAATGTCATATTTGTATTTTTACAGACACTTTGCTATTTTCACAAGAATCACTACTCTTGAGAGTATTGGTCTGGCTTGTAATTTTCATAAAATGAGTGTTTGCTTGGGCCCCTCTGTCGTCTATACATAAATGACATAATTAGGTTTATTCATGGCATAAGAATGTCTTGAGCTTAATTAGGGATGGTCACTAGGGCTGTTGGATATAACTGGATATGACTGTTTGTGAGCCTCCTTGATTCCTCAGTTCCTCAATAGGTTTTAATTTTCCTAAGTTTGTGTAATACAGACCAGTGGCAAGAAAACATATCGCTTTCTTTCTGTACTTCACACATTACATTAATCTGTGAATCATGAGGGATTTTGAGCCAGATGAGCTACTATATTATTGGTGTTCTGATATTCATATAGCACTAATTCACAACAACAGTCACCTCAGGGTGCCTTATGTTGCAAAGTAAAGAATGGACTGGTACTTATATCGTGCTTTGCTACTCGAACTGAGCACTCAAAGCACTTTTTACTACAAGCTTCATTCACACACACAATCACACAGTGCTTTATTCTATGCCTTAAGGGCATTTAACTATCATGCAAGGATTCACACTCCGATGGATGTATCGAGAGCAATTTGGGGTTCAGTGTCTTGCCCAAGGACACTTCGGAATGTAGTCTAGAGAAGTCAGGGATCAAACCACCAACCTTCATGTTGAAGGACGACCCACTCTACCTCCTGAGCCACAACTGCCCCAGGACACTATAATATTGTAGAGAAAACCCTAACAGTCAACAATCTTTTATGAGCAAGTACTTGGCAACAGTGGGAAGGAAGAGCTCCCTTAAAAGGAGTAGTGTATGTTGCTTAGTTTCTATTGGTGAAAATGCAGATTGCAACAAAGGAATCCCTCTCCTCACCCAGCTCCTTTTTCAAATGTATTGAAGAACCTACTGTGGTTGTCAGAGAACAAAATAAATTCTTCCAGAAAGGTTCATTTATGTAGAGATAATTGGGAATTTTATGTACTATTGAATTGAAAAGATTTAGGAATTAGAAGCTCAGTTTTTATTTATTTTATTTAAATTCAGTTTTGCTTATACAGCACCGATTCCCAACACAGCTGCCTCAAGGTTCTTTATCCTGACAATATCAGAGAGACTGTCCCATATGAGCAAGCACTTGGTGACAGTGGGAAGGAAGAACTCCCTTTTTAACAAATGAAGCGACCTCCAGCAGAACCAGTCGCAGGGAGGGGGCAGCCATCTACCTCGACCAGTTGCAGTTTATACTGCAACAGTAATAGAATGTAGCAGATGAGTAATGGCAGCCATTCTGCATCATGATAGCATCAACAGAAATACAACAGCTAGTATTTGAGTCTGTTTGTCCATTCTGCCTTACTGTAGAAACACGGTGGCTCAGCATGGTAGCCCCTGCGGAAAGGGACCCACTAACATCGTATGTATGAAGATCTTTTCGCAAGTGAACAAAAACACAACGATTATTGTCCTAGATTTATTTTACACTATAAAACGCCTAAATATGTATGTTAGACCTTAATTAATACACCCTGCTCCTTTAACAGAAAGAGACCTCTGGCAGAAGCAGGCTCGGTGAGGGGCAGCCATCTGCCGTGGGGGGTTGAGGGTGAGCAACTCGTGCATCTGGTAACACTCCTTTACAAATTAGCTGTAGCTGTACTGTTCCAGTTATATATCCACTTACTGCTACGTGCTACATACAATGTGCACATGTCAGCTGGTCTTCTGACTTTTGTCCAGTATGATCACTGACCTTTGCTTGTGGACCATGAACCAATCAAATAGACGTGTTTCGTTTAAAGAGGGTGCGCCATTCCCGTCTATGAAATTTGCGCGTTGAGCACATCAAGCATCTCTACTCTTGGCTTCTTTTGAAATGGATGGTCAAAAAGGATGTAAGCGGAGTCCTCTGATCGGCACTGCACTTTTATCAATGCATGGTCCCTTCATAGCCTTCAGCAGTAGCCGAAGGCCAAAGGCATTGTTTAGCTTGGCTCAGCCTCCCTGCAGCAGATGATGTTTAATGACCATGTTTTAGAGAACCGCTGCAGTTGTAGGTGACATCGACCCAGGCACCATTCATTTGAAATAATGAACACAGAACATCCCACAGTGGAACAAACAGATCTTTTTAGCTATTTATTTATTTATTTACTCCATGTTTGTGTTTGTGTGGTTGTCATGCGAGTGTGTCACAGGTCCCAGTGTTGCATGTCAGTTTGTGGCACATGCCCCCGTCACATGGAAGTAGAGGGCACAGGAGGTTACGTAGAGGAAAAGAGAAGGAGCGCGAGCAGAACACATTTCCTGCATACCTCTCCGCTGCCCGCTCTCTGCGTCTTCTCCCTCCCACTTTCAAGCTTCTGAGTGAGAGTGCCTCACTGGTAATGCTGTTCCCCTCCCTCCCTCTCTCCCTGCTCTTGCTCTCCCCCTCTCTACCTCTGGAGCTCACTCTCTCTCGCTCTCTCTCTCTCTCTCTCTCTCTCTCTCTCTGTTACTCCCTCTCTCTCTCAGTCAAACAGAGGATTCTCCATAACCAGCTGTAGCTTAATGTGATCCTCACTTCTCACCATCCATTCACTGATGTTCTCTTTTTTTTTTCTCTCTCTCTTCCAACTGAATTTCTGCCGATGCTGACATACTGCACTTGGATGCTGCTAAGGTGCACAAAGGGTAGGGGGAACGGGAGAGAACTTTTAAGGCTACTGTCAGGGCACCTTTTTCTAAAATCAAGACTCATCAAATTGGTTTATTTGCTGATGACAGAGTAGTCAGCGGTGGAGGGGTTTTTGTTGTATTCGATGACTCATTTAGGTCATTTCCCCCACCTCAGGACTGCTGGATATAGATTTCTTTTCTTCTGTTTCACCTGCGGGCTTGCCCTCTAAGATACTCTGTGGGGACTTTTATGGAGTGTGAAATTTGTCCAGTAAGCGTGAAGTTTGACAGAGCATGGCTGGTGGAACCACAGCTGAGTGTTGAACCTCTTCTGTCCAGGAAGGCAGCCCAGGTAAGTGGTCCAGTTCACTTCACTTCTAAGGCAGATTTGTAAATGTCCATGTACACGCATGCAGTAAGAGCCACTGAGCACACCAGGAAGGTCTGTTACTGAAGGCTGAACTGTAATATTAGCCCAGTCTGACTTCATCTCTGCCCCCGGTGCTTTTTGGGACTACTTAAGTCACAAAGGAGACATACCTTCTTAGTGATTTCTGTCTGAGCCTTGACAGCTGTGCATTAGTCTGGACAAGGAAATGTCTGTGACTGATTAAAAACATTAATTCAACGACTGCACTAACTCTGATACAGCTGACTCGGTCTTACTTTTAAGAAGCGACTCCGACCAAAGACGACAGTGAGCGAAAGGCTCTTTCGCTTAACTTCTGAGAATAAGCTGAGTCGGTATTGCTGATCTGAACATATGACTAGTCGAGCAAGTCAGCAGCTTACATTATATGGACAAAAGTATTGGGCCACACCTCTTGATCACTGAATTGTTTCATTCAGTCCCATTGCCACATGTGTGCAAAATAAAGCACCTAGCCAGGCAGTCTGCCTTTACAAACATTTGTGAATTAACGGGTTGTTCTAAAGAGAGCACTGAATTTGAGTGCGGTACTATAATAGGATGCCATCGTTGCAGCAAGTCACTTAGTTTCTTCCCTCCTGGATAGTCCATGATCAGCTGTAAGTGGTATTCTATGCTTATACCATTACCGCAGCAAGTCAACCACAAAGTGGCAAACCATGTAAAGTTACAGAGCGGGGTCGTCTAGTGCTGAGGCGCTCCGTGTATAAAGGCAACCAACATTCTGCTGACTCAGCAACTGCAGAGTTCTAATCCTCTTCTGGCACTAATGTCAGCACAAAAACTGTGTGCCAGATACCTTCATGGAATTGATTTCCGTGGCTGAGCAGTTGCATGCAAGTCCAAGCATGGTGCCAAGTGTGACATGGATAATACTATAGGGTGTTTTTTTCTGGGGTTGATCTGGGCCCCTGAGTTCCACTGAAAATGAATCCAAATGCTTCAGCTTACTGACACTTGTACAAATCTATGCCTCCACCTTTGTCGGAACAGTTTGGGCAAAGCCTTTCTCTATTCCAGGACGACTGTGCCCCAGTACACAAAGCAATGTCCGTAAGACATGGTTGGATGAGTTTGGTGTGGAAGAACTTCACTGGCCAGCACAGAGCCCTGACCTCAACCCCGGCCAAAACCTTTGGGATGAACTAGAACAGAAATTGCAATTTAGGCCCTCTGATCCAAAATCCGTGTCTGACCTCAGAAACACTCTCCTGGATGAATGGGCAAAAATTCCCACAGACACACTCCAAAGTGTTGTAGAAAGCCTTCCCAGAAGAGTGGGAGCTGTTATAGTTGCAAAAGGGGGCTCAACACCATATTCATGCCTATGGATTTAGAATGGGATACCATAAAATCTCCTGTAGGTGAAGTGTGCAGGTGGCCCAATACTGTTGTCCATATAGTGTATGTTTACTTTAACCCCCTGAGGTCTATCATAGGTCCTAACCTTAACCCTACATTAATCCTAATTTTGCAGAAAGGTAAAAAAAAGACTTGTTTTGGAAACAAATGCAAGTAGTTTTTGATGTACTGTATGTCAAAGAGAATGATTCGTTTATTTAATCTCTAACTGCCAAGACTCTGGAAAACATTTAATAAAAATAAAAATTAAATACTTTGATTGCCTAGGAGCCCTGCAATAGTCTGGTGAACTGAACAGTTGGGATCGGCTCCAGCCTTGCTGCAACCCTGAATTGGATAAATGAAAGAAAATGGATGGATGGATGGATGGATGGATGGATGGATGCACAGGTTTAAAATTAGGTTAAGAATTGGGGCAGAGGTCATCCTCAATGATGACTCAGAGGTTTAAGTGGAGAACATAAATCAAAGCACTCTAAAGGTCCTTCAGTAAACAACCAACAAGGCTCTTTTTCTATGTGCTGCATGAATATTAAAATCCTAAAATGATCCTGATTCATTACAGAGTCATTAATTATTCAGAGAATTAGCGACTGTCAAACATACAAGAACATAGGCTACACCCTTTATTACTGCATAATGACAGCTTGCATAATTCTGTTTGTATACTCAGAGAATTATGATGCATTTCATCATCAGGGCTAAGCATTCTATCCATGTTAATAACACCAAGATATAACAACACTCAATAACTACAGCTCTCAATTCCATCAAAAAGTTTTTCACCATAAGATTTTCTGATTCATTTGAATCTGACTGTAGCTCTGCTGTTCATTTTCATCCTGGACAGTTTTAAAACTTGGACATTCTCTGATTTCATGACCAGTTAGGCCTGATACCAACATATCATTGTGCTTTTTATTATTCATATTAGAAGTTAATCAGAATGAAATTTACAGTTAATTTCAATTTAGTTTTATTTATATATTGTCAATTTACAACAAAAGTTGCCTCAAGGCGCTTTACACTGTAAGCTAAATACCCTACAGTATTGGAGAGAAAATCCCAAAAATCAGATGTAATTTTTGATGTAAGCACTTGGCGACTGTGGGAAGGAAGAACTCCCTTTTAACAGGAAGAGATCTCCAGTAGAATGAGGCTGCTTGGTAGCTGGTTCCACAGGAAAAGGGCCTTATAGCTGAAGGCTCTGCCTCCCAGTCTACTTTTAAAAACTTTTGGAACCACAAGTAGGCCTGCACTTTGAGAGTGAAGTGCTCTATGGGGAAAATATGGTATAATGAGGTCGTTACGACTGGAAGGGCCTGATGGTTTAAGCCTTAGTAAGTGAGCAAAAGGATTTTAAATAAAAGTCTGGATTTAAAAGTTCATAAGCAAAAGGAAGGCTTTCATTATCCTAAATAGGAGCAGGTTGGGTGCTGCTGAAAATATGCAAACAGTCAAAGGTTCCTAAAGCGGGAGATGCAGGAGTTCTTGGAGTTGGAGGCTCAAAAGCAGCTTTGCATTGATTGACTTGTTTTATTAAAAATGGAGACTACAACTTACAGAAAACATGCCATATAGTCTGTAAGCCTTTAAAAGTCTCAGTTTTCCTGTGAAATAATTTTCCATGGATTAGTCCATGTTAGAAGACAACCATTTCATTATCATCCTTGTAATCCTTTGCATTTTTTTTCTCACACATCCAGACATGACAACAGTGTCCATGGAGCCTGTGGGAGTCCTGGTGGAAAGGGGCGCCAATGCAACTGACCCTCCTATCAACTCACTTGAAGATACAGCCGCCACCTTTACCATCGGCACCATTCTCTCCATCATGTGCCTCATCGGAGTCTCCGGGAACATTTACACCCTGGTGGTCATGTGCCACTCCATGAGGTCTGCAGCCTCCATGTACATCTACATCATAAACTTAGCTTTGGCAGATCTTCTGTATCTTCTTACCATTCCCTTCGTAGTCTGCACACACTTCCTAAAGGGATGGTACTTTGGGGATGCAGGGTGTCGGATTCTGATCAGCATGGACTTCCTGACCATGCATGCAAGCATCTTCACACTGACAATCATGAGCACAGAGCGCTACTTTGCAGTGCTCAAGCCGCTCGACACAGTGAAGCGATCTAAAAGCTATCGGAAGGCTATTGCCCTGCTTGTCTGGGCAGCATCTCTCATCCTCACCCTGCCGATGATCGTGAGCATTCGGCTGTCATCAGTGGGCAACAAGTCTATGTGTCAGCCCACCTTGTCTCCGCTCTCCTACAAAATTTACATCTCCTTCCTGTTTTGTACTAGCATTGTCGCTCCAGGACTGATTATTGGCTATCTCTACATCCAGCTTGCACGCACTTATTGGATTTCACAGACGGAGACGTTCAAACAGACCAAAAAGTTACCTAATCAAAAGGTAAGTTAATCACAAACTTGTGTTTCATAGGATTTTACATGATTTTACACAAGTTCTAACTGCAGTTATTGCCTTTTACCACTTCTCATCAAAGTTTATAAATTGAAGTGTTAGTACTTAGCTGTTTATGACAATCTTATTCCAAACTCATCTGTTCTTCCTGGAAATAGAAGGGCACTGCTGTGTTTCCCACAGATTTACATTATGATGCTTAAAATTAGGCACCATTATTACTTGAATAGGTTATATACCTAAGTGCCCCCTATGTGGGGGAAACAGTCTAACAGCCTTTATCAGTGCCTTCCAATGCTGTTCAATTCAAAAATTCACCCATGGAAAAATAACTGTTGCCTGATTGGACATTTCATCAATAAACAAATAAAATACTGACAGTTAGCAAGAGTGCGACCTTTTGTTTACCCATTTAACTTCCCCGATCTCCTCCCTTTGTCCACGTTGTACCTTTATATCATCATCTGATGATTGTGGAAGACATTTTAAGGGGCTTTACCTGACTAAAAATGTTAACACCACATGAAAATATAACCTTAACCTTCAAACTCTTCCCACAAAGTTGGACACACATAATTGTCCAAAATCTTGGTAAGCTGAAGCATGAAGATTCTGCTTCACTAGCACTAAGGAGCCCAAACCAACCCCATAGCATTATCCAGCCTCAATCATACGTTACACTTGGCACATTGCAGTCAGAGAGCTAATATTCTCCTGGCATTCACCTAATCCAGGGTTGTCCATCAGAATCCACAGAACATGTTTCGACTGCTCCAGATTCCAGTGTTGGTATGCTTTACACCACTCCATCCGACACTTGACATTGTGCTTGGTAATGTAAGGCTCCATGCAGCTCTTTAGACATGGAAACCCATGCCATGGATCTCCTGATGAACAGTTTTTATACTGATACTAATGCCAGAGGAGGTTTAGAAACCTACAGTCATTGAGCCAGCAGAATTTTGGTGACTTTTATGCACTATGCACCTCAACACGAGGCGACTTTGCTTTCAGACTTTACACGGTTTGCCACCTCATGGATGAGTTGCAATAACACCACTTACATTTGCTTGTGGAGTATCTTGGAGGGAAGAAATTGCACAAACCGATTGTTGCAATAGTGGCATCCTAGTATAGTGGCATATTTAAAGTCAGTGAGCTCTTTAGAATGACCCATTCTGTCAAAAATGTCTGTGAGGACTGCATGGCTAGGTGCATGGCTTTAGACATCTGTGGTGATGAGACTGAATGAAACACCTAAATTTAACAATTAAGAGTAATGGTTCAGTGCTTTTGTCCATAAATTGCATCTTTCGAGTTTCTTACTTATTTTCATGTAGTCTCTCCAAACTGATCTGGGGCCCAATTCTTGGTTCTCCCTTTTTGGTGAACTACTTCGCCACAGACCTTGTCCCCTCTCAACTGGGGACAAACACATCCATCAACACCACTCTCATGAATACGTTTGAAAATTAGTTGTATAAACCTCCATTGGCATTCCGCTATTGATCAAGTACTACTTCAAGGAGTGTTTCTGAGCTCCTGAGGGAAGATTCCTCTTCTGAAGCTCATAAGATTGTCATGGTCTTTCTCACAGCTGTTGCTTGACATTCTATTTTTGCCAGTGTATGCCAAAACCTATGTCATTACGACTGATAAAGAGTTGCTATTTTATAGAGTGTTGCTGCATCACTTTAGCATTCTGTTATCAACCCTCTCTTTGCGACTGCAAGTTGTTCCATTTGCCTCCGTTGCTCACATTCCAGCCTGGCTGCACAGAAGAGCTTGAAATGGTTTAATTTTGTCCTGACATGGTATGTCATTAAATGTGCATTAAATACTGATTTAGGAATTTTGAAGCAACATCTTTGCACAAGACAGAATGTAGATTTTCCTTCTTTTCAAATTGCTCGTACTTGCTTCACTAATGATTAATTCTCTCTTTATCCATAAGGGCCGTGTTCAAGTCTCTTCCTGTTATCAGACTGCAGCAAGGACTGAGAGAACACTTGTATTCCCCACAGGGAAACAGTTTTGTAACAGTTGCTCTAAAAAATTGAAAAACCACAAGATACAGAGTCTATAGTGCTGTTTTAGAGTAAGGGTTTAATGAGTTTTCCTTGGCTTCTATAATATTTTTCAGAGAGTTGAACAGGGATGCTAATTAAAAAGACGCATGCTCAGGTTTACAGTGCACAAGTCGCTGGTGATTTATTAAGGGTTGGGATTGATTTAAGTTTAAAACACTTGCTATAGAAGTGAATTTTCCCAAACTTTACTTCTAAAATGAAGTCTCATACAAGACTTTTGCTTTCTTTTATAAGCTTTTTCATGTAAGTATGCAAGATGGGTCAGAATTTTACAAAACAGCGTTGATGCTAACCTAATCCTAACCCTATCCAGAAATGAATTGTTGGTTAATGAACTTATTAAATCAAACCACTTCTTGATTCTTCTATTTAAAAAACTTGAATTTTAACTACCAGTAACTATCACTGGCAAATGGTGGATATGTCTCGATTCTAATGAGTACACATTACCTTCGAGACATTTCCTAAAGTAGGAAACATTTGGCAACATTTAGAGGAATTCACTGACCTGATAGCATGACATCCACAGCAAATACCACATTTAAAATGGTCTATAGTAACCTTCGGTTACATGCAGCATTAATTAGCTTGCTATCATCTTCCAAGTTTATAGTTAGCTTCATGTGTGTTGCCGCAGCACATCACCTTGATGTTTTATTGTTGAAATCGTTTTATTTTCCTAGGCACCTTCAGGCTTTCAATCTGCTCTTTATGTTGCAAAATTGGCCAGGTGTTTGCTTAAAGGGGGCATTAAGAGCAGCAGGCATTCACCTTTACAATAGAATAACTTCTCACTTGCAGTTCAGACAAGGCAAAATAATGTAATCAGAGTATTTCCCTGTTGTATGAGGTTGATATGTTGATATGTCCCTTGGGATTCTAACAACGTTGGTCAAAAAGACAAAACCAGAATTTTCTAAGCATTTTTATGAAGTTTATTATGAAGTTTAGAGATATACTCTATATAATACCACAAATAAATAAGTGCACCCTTGCTGTTTCCATAGAACTTAAGAGAGTAAGTTGCAGCCAGGTGCTGCTAAATCAGTTCAATTCAGTTTAATTCAATTCAATTCAGTTCAATTCAATTCAATTCAATTCAATTCAATTCAGTTCAATTCAATTCAATTCAATTCATCAAAAGTCATCATATCAAAAGTCATCTCAAGGCACTTTATACTGTATGGTAAAGACCATACAGTATTTAAGAGAATGGACAAGCACTTTTCTACTGCGGGAAGGAAGAACTCCCTTTTAACAGGAAGAGACCTCTGGCAGAACCAGGCTCAGGGGAGGGGCAGCCATCTGACTTGACCAACTGGGGTGAGGGAAAAGAGAAGAGAGAAAGGAGAGCAAAGAGAGATACAGACTATGATAGAGAGAAGACAACATTTAATGACATGCAGCAGTAGCAAATAAATGCATGGAGAGTGAAAAGTAGTGGGTGGAGAAGAAATGCCCAGCACATCATAAGAAGCCCCCCAGCAGCCTAAACCTATCGCAGCATAACTATAAACTTTATCAAAAAGGAAAGATTTGAGACTAATCTTAAATGTAGAGAGGGTCTGTCTCCCAAATACAAACTGGGAGCTGGTTCCACAGGAGAGTGGCCTGATAGCTCAAGGCTATATTGCCAGGAACAAACCACAAGATTTCTGGGCCAATGTCCTGTGGACAGATAAAAGTGGAGATGTGTGGCCATAATTCACAGTGCCATGTTTGGTAAAAACCAAACACAGCACACACACAGCTTACCAAATACCAAGCACAGTGGTGGAGGGGTGATGATTTAGGCTTGTTTTGCAGCCACAGGACCAAGGCATCTCACAGGTAATGAGTCATCCATGGACTTCTCTGTATACCAAAGTACTCTAGAGTCAAATGTGAGGGCATCTGTCTGACAACTAAAACTTGGCTAAAATGAGGTCATACAACAGTACAGTGATCCCAAGCACAGCAGTAAATCTACAACAGAATGGCTGAAAAAGAAAAGAATCAAGGTGTTGCAATGACGAGAGTCAAGACCGCAGCCTGATTAAAATGTTTTTGTGGCCCTGTCACACCATGACGATTCAACAAGCATATGCTGACGAATCCAAGTTCCTCTAAAACGCTGGCATACGCAGAACAGTGATGTTAGATGGATGTATACGTAACATATTGCTAACATATATAGAACGTAATACCAATGAATGCTAGCGTGTTGGCAGCATTCACAGCTTGAAGCCCATTTATACCATTTTCCTTAAATGCAGCACATACGCCCTTATATGGTAGCTGTGTGTTAGAAATATGTTCAGTACGACCGGAACACATCAAATACGTCTACAAACGTCAAGTAAAAGTCTAGTAAGTTGGATATATGTTACACATAGGTTAAAAACACGTTTTTCATAGGTTATTAATATGTTTTGGGTATGCTAGACATTATCTCAACATATTTTGACCTATGTGCAACGTGAGTCAACATATGCACAACGTACCTGCAACATATGGTCCGCGTATGCGGGATGTATGAGCCATACGCTGGCATACGTCGGAGATTTTGGGCATGACCTCGCTGTACTACGACGTATACCAGCATGCTTCAGAATGCTCTTAACTTATAGAAAACGTACCAATAACTTATTCAACAGCGTATTTGCAGATTTTTTCATACGCCAGCATACGCTTGTTAAATCCTCAAGGTGTATAACTGAATATAAGTTGTTGCTGCTAAAGGTGGGTCTACCAGCTTTCATGGTGTGTGCTTACTGTACAGAGAACATTTAGCTTGGCATTTTACATGAATATTCTGCTATCATGTGTCCTACCAAGTGAAATCGGAGTCTCACTGATGGCACATCTTTGTGGTCTTATGCCCTTGAAGGTGCTGTACCTAATCTTCACCATCGTGCTACTGTTCTGGGCATGCTTCCTGCCCTTCTGGATCTGGCAGCTGCTGGGTCAGTTTCACGTCTCACTGTCGCTCTCCACCAAAGCCAAACGCAACATCAACTACCTGACCACATGCCTGACGTACTCCAACAGCTGCATCAACCCATTCCTCTACACGCTGCTCACCAAGAACTACAAGGAGTACCTGAGGAAGAACAAGCGCTTGTGGACAACTGGCAACTACTTCAACAGGCGGAGTCGTTTCCAGCGTTCGCCGCGCAGATCGCCATCTGCCAGTAGTCAGCAGTGCACCGAGAGCTTCATGCTCACACATACAGCATCGCTAAGAGCTCATAACAGCAGTTTGTGAGGTAGGTGCAGCCTTCTCGAGCATTCCTCGTGTGTTAACTGATGAGAAAGCCAGACAAGACGTTCACCAAGTACAACTTGTGCTGCCATCATTTCCTGCACGCTTTCTGCTAACAATTAGATATCAACAGCTTGAGATTCAGTGCATGCTTTAGACATGGTGGCATTGTTGGAGTTTTTCTATCAGAGGAAAGGCTCGCTCTGATCGAAAACTCCAACAATGTTGTGAGATTGCTGATACTGTAATATTTATTTCTGCCCCTCTGAAAACATCTGTCTAGGGTTCCTGCTTACTGCTAATGCAGTGTAAAAATGTTCAAAACGAGCATTAGAGAGGATCTTAAAGAGGATTATAAAGGCACAGAGATGAAACTGTGGTTCTTTGGTTTGACTACAGTTGCTAGACTGCTTTATTAGCACTGTCATCATTTTAGACCGGAAACATGAATGGGAAGAGCACGAGCATGCAGACAACATGGCTGAGAAGTAAAATACAACAAATCAGTTTTAAGCTATCAGCTGTAAAAACTCGCTTTGACTCTAAACGCCTTGTGAATTCCTCACAATCATCTATGTTATTGTTTTTGGTTCACAGCCTGGGAAAGAAGCTATTTACTATTCATACAGAGATTGTGTGTGAGGGCAGGGGAGTGGTGTCAGAGAAAAATGCAATAAGTTGGCCTATTTTTTGCCCTACAACGTGTAATTTAAATTTCAATTTCACTTTAAAAATGCCAAGGGAGGTAAATACTTTTGCAAACCACTGTAGACTCTAGATGCTTCATATCAGAAATATCATTAAAACCAAATGTATCAGCCAATTCAGAAGTGCCAAACAAAGTGTCTTAGATAAGTCATCAGTAATGAAATGAACCTGACACCAGTCATGTCTAAAAATTAGTTTTGATGGCACTGACTCCCAGATATCTTTATGGTCAGTACCCCTACTTGGTTGGTTTTCATCTGTTTCCAGTCAGTTAAAGTATTTTCTTCGGTTGTGTTTTTATTATTGTCACAAAGAAGACTTATAAATCTGAACTCATGATCTTGTTTAATGAATCAAATTCCAAATGAATCTTTTCAAACTGTGAACACATCTGGATGCCGGTCTTTTTGAGGCAGTGTTGCCAACTTGGTGACTTTCTTGCTAAATCTGGTGATTTTCCAAATCCTGTTGGCGACTTTTTTTGTCAAAAGCAACAGTCGACAAAGACTTTTTCCTGGAGATATTAGATTCTTCCTCGTGTTTTGGAGACTCTGACATGAAAGCGCGTATCGATCTGCAGCCGTGAGCTCCTCTGCAATCCCAAAGCACTCATAGGCGGTCAGTCTCACAGCAGCTGCCGTCAGAGCAGAGAAGACACCCACACCACTCCACACCCAGACTGCGAATGAATCTCGCCTGCGCAAAGCCGCTGCTGATCCCGCCATGGCTCACGCAGCCGAATGTAAATGTAAATGTTTCTTTACACTAAAATAAATCAGTGGAGTCAAATGCTACTTTCCTTTGCTAAGAAGTTGGGAACACTGGTGGGACAGACAAAAAGTGAGTAATGACGTTATTCACAGCGTTATTCCTCTCTCCTTCGGTGTCCATTACAATAACATGCAAATTTGTCAATGCTTGCTGTGGCGGTGGACCCAAAAGTGGACAGAATGAGGCAAAAAACCTGAAAGGTGATTCATTTACAAGGTGTAGATATTTACAGTCTGAGAAATCATAAGAATGTCCCAGGTGGAATTAGTCCTGGTACTGGGTCCAGGGGTCCAGGGACTCCAGAGTAAGTCCAGCATGTTCGGAGAGATCCACAGGAGTCAGGGGTTCACAGAGTCCAAAGCAATTGAGAATATCCAAGGTTACAAGTACTGAGTGAGAGTGGGTCAGCGTATGACAGCAGGCGTTCCAGATGGACATCTTGGAAGTACCAAACGGGCACTGAGAAAAGCTGGTTAAAAGAAGGCAAAAGAGAAACAAAACATGAATATCACTTTGGCCAGGAGTGTTTGAGGGCACAGCCTGGCTGAAGTACGTCTCTTGGTGAGGAATCAGGAACAGGTGTGCTGCCACACTCTACCCCCAGACTCGCCCACACATCTGGGAACCAAGCAGATCGTTAGTGACCCAACTCTCATCCAAGATAAAGAGGGAAAGACAGAAATACAAAGAGAGAGAGACACAGAGAAAAAGGGAGGTCAGGCAGGTCAGGGCAGGGGGCTATGACACAAATAGCCAAATATGCAAATAGGTGATGATGTCATTTAGCGACTTCTAGCAACTTTAGGACAGCCAATAGCTACTTTACTTACTGAGGAGTTGGCAACGCAGCTTTTAAGTGCTTCACTAAAGTGGAAGTATTTCTGCCCTTAGTCTGAAGTGCATGATAGCACTGCTTGCATATTTCCTATAAACAATCATAAGTCCTTTGTCATCTGCCTTGAATGCAACGTGCTTTCTGTACCCGACTTCTGACTGCTTTTCTTAATAAACAAGCTGGGCGGAGCGATCCACATGTGGTTTTTGTTGTGCCATTTGTAGTTATTCCTGTGTTTGTGGGTAACCTTTTTCTTCAGTTATGCTATGCTATGCTAAATAGCACACAGCAAACTAACAAAGCAATAGTAACAATTGCAGCAGCGCAGTATTCAAGTCCCATTTCTGTGTGCAAAAAGAGTAAGATTTGGTAAACTGAGATGTGTGGAATGTTGGGTTAGAGCTGCAGCACTGCAAGGTTTATTTCACAGTTATTGCAGTGGTGGTGCGTAGTATGTGATGATGTGGCTGAGGCTGTGGGTCAGTCTGGTGATTCTTTAGCATGTAAGCGTAGACTAGAACACTTGCAGCCATATGCTGCTCCCACCAGTTCTGGAACAACTGCAGCGTCTGGGCATGTATTGCTCAAGTATGAGTGCTGTCGTGGTGTAGGAAGGGACGGACCCAAAAGCGGACTGAGGACTGAGGTTAAGGACAAATTTAATTAGTAATGAGGCAAGAATAAACCAGACAGCAAGGTTCAACACATAAGAGTCTTCGACTTGCATGAGATCCAGGGTGAGGTCCAAGTTTCTCATGGCTGTGACTAGTGTCCCGTGAATCCCAGTTTCCTGTGGCAGCGATAGCGTCTTTGGCGTAAGTGGGCCAGGCGGCTCTTCAGGTGGCAGGATCGGCGTGAAGATGACTGCAGAGCAAACTGGTAAGGAGCTGAACTTGGCAACATGGCATGACGCATAACAGACTTGGCCAGAGCTTACCAACAGGTGAGTAGCTAAAGGTTCCAGCAGAGACCGGAGGAAACTGCTGGGCTTAAATAGCACTGATGATGATGATGATGATGGTTCCCAGGTGTGCCAGCATGCTTCACCTTAGCCACGCCTTCACCTGAAGAACTAAACAAAAAATCAGTGTGCCTGCATCCAGCTCGGAAAGAAAAAGAGGAAAGGCCACTCAGTACCCGGAGGGCAGGGGACCCTAATGGTTGCGTTTTCAGAATTTTGGTATCGAGAGGTTTTGCAAGTATCGGTTCTGATGGCATCCTTACTAAGAAGGCCTGGATTTTCAGAAATGAATGAGAAGCAGTAGCTCAAGCAGACTGATGGCTGCGAGCTTGCATTATCTAATGATCCTCACAAGTCGAAATCATGGGAATATTTCATGACGTTCCCTCATAATTAAAAACAGCATCAACAGTTCCATATTAATATAGCAGTCTTTATATCTTTTATTAAAAAGATATGCCGTTCCGGATCATTTCACTCCATTCCAAGCCCCTGATTATCACTCAGAGAATTTGCCTCTTCTAACTCTGTGACCGAAACACCGGGCTTTATATTTATTTCATATGGCCTCAAGATCACGTCTCACCAAGGTTTCCTCTCCTATTCGCTTCCCAATGTGATTTTTCTGTCACATTGCAATTTTTAACTTTATTTATTTATTTTTTTGAAAATGCTGTAACAATGTAACTTTGAGCCAACGAATGGTGGCTTTTGTATAGGATCTGCATAAAGTTTTGATGATTTCCTTGCTTTTCGTCATCTTTAGGTGCCCCGCCTCCTGTGACGCAAAAATCTTTCATGTGTATTTATTTATGTGCCTTCCAGTCTACGTGACTGCATATGTTAAATTGGCTTCGGATGGCAGCTGTAAATGTTCCAAGCAGAGAGAAACAGAGGGTGAACACAGGGCGAGGGGAGAGGGAGGAGGAGACGTAGCGATGGCATGTCTGTGTGCGTGTGTGTGTGTGTGTGTGTGTGTGTGTGACTCCTAAGAGCTTTGGCAGTGCACCCATACCTGTCATGCAATAAAAAAGCCAAATAATGCACAATGCAACACAAGCTGTTCTTTTGCAGATCATTTGCAGTATAAATAACTGATTAAATTACACTTATAATGTGGATCATAACAAAGTCCAGATTGGGACGGCGAGATATCACAGCTCAGCAGCTCAGCTTTTATCCCCATGCATTTGCTAATGAAACCAATACAATTTTATATTTCACAATAATATCCCTTTTTTCTTTCTTCCCACACAATGGAAAATAGCAGGAAAATCCAATATTTATGAGCAGTTAAGATATTGGCAGAGCTTTACTCTTGATTACTTGGTGGTCTCTGCCTGAGAGTAGTAGCGAGTCATATATTACCACTGTTGGAGTACAATATGTTGAGTAACACCCACCCAAATTCACAGACAGACTATATCTCCACATTAGTGCTTGCACACCTCACACACAAACAGCATTTTTGGAAGGCCTGTGTGTACACTCACCGGACATTTCATTAGTTACACCTTGCTAGCATCAGGTTGGACCCCTTTTGTATTTAGAACTGCCTTAACCCATAAGAACCCAGACTCATTTTTTTTACAGGAAAATTATGGGGTATAAGTGTTTGTTACATACATGTCACCATGGGTTCTTATGGGTTAATTCATCATAGCACAGATTCAACATGATGGCATAAAGGTTAATTTAGTAAACTAAAACTACATGAGAAAAATAATTTTAGTTAAATGAAATATAATTAAAAACTAGATTTTCGGGGTGAAAATTAAAACTACCTAAAACGACACTGTGGGCTTGGGAAACTAAATAAAGACATACAGGAAATGTTCTTAGTTCTAATCTTTGTCAGTTGGGTTAAATTTGGTCAGTCAGTCTGTCTCATGAGCCTGTGGTGCATCTGTTTATCGAGACTCAGGGTGTCTACATGATTGTGATTCATCTGCGTTCACAAAGCGTTGTGTTTGCATTGTAATTTCTGATCTAAACATCTTAATTCTTTCCCTGACAAATACCATCCATATTGAAATAATCAAGAAAACTAAAACTAACACTGAAACTAATAAAAACTAAATTAAAGCTAAACATTTTCAAACAATAAAAACTAAACTGAAACGAGCAAAGCCACTCTGGAAACTGAAACTGAACTGAATTCAAAACAAAAACTCAAAATGAAATGAAAATTAAAAATTAATTAGAAAATACAAAGCTATAATAACTCTGGATGGCATGCGCAGTTATCAGCTGCACAGTCATGATGTGAATCTTCCACCACATCCAAAAAGATGCTCTACTGGATTGAGATCTGGTGACTGCGAAGGCCATTGGAGTACAATGAACTCAATGTCATGTTCAAGAAACAAGTCTGGGATCATTTGAGCTTTATGACATGGTGTATTATTCTGCTTGAAGCAGCCATCAGAGGATGAGTAAACTGTAGACAAAAAGGGGCTGGACATGGTCAGCAATAATGCTTAGGCAGGCTGTGGCATTTAAATGATAGTCAGTCAGTCTGGATTACCCTACTTAGTCTGCTGCCATTGCAGCCCGACTTAGATAGGTGGAAGATAATGAATGGATGGACGGATTAATCGGTAACAAGAGCCCCAGCGTGTGCCAAGAAAATATCCTCCACATCATTAAACCTCCATCACGAGCCCAAACCACTGATTAAAGACAAGATGGATCTCTGCTTTCATGTTTGTTTGTTTTTTCATTTTTAGACAAATTCTGACCAGACCTTTCAAAATGTTGCAGCAGAAATCAGGCAACATTTTTCCACACTTCTGTTACCCAGTTTTGGTGAGCCTGTGTGGACTGCAGCCTCAGTTTCCTGATCTTAGCTGACAGAAGTGGCTCCTGATATGGCTTTCTGCTGCTGTAGCCGATCTGCTTCGATGTAACACGTCGTGCATTCAGAGATGCTCTTCTGAATAGCTTGTTTCTAACGAGTGGTTAGTTGTGTTATGGTTGCCTTTCAACCAGCTCAAGGTAGTCTGATCATTCTCCTTTGACACCAACATAGCATTTTTGCCCAGTGAGCTGCTGCTCACTGGATACTTTCAGTTTTTTGGACCATTCTTTGTAGAAATGGTTCCACAGACCAGCCTGCTGTGTTTAAAGTCACCTAAGTCACTTTCTGTCAAGGTTTGGCTGTGGTGTGGACCCAAAAGCAGGCTGACTCAGGGCTAAAATGTGCCAGGCAGGGGATATCCATGGGTATGGCCCAAAGTTGGAGCAAGTCCTTAGTCCAAAACAGGTGTGAGAGTGGGTCAGGCAGAATCAAGAGGAGGATGTCACGCGACTGTTCCATTTCACATCCCATTACATCACCAGCTGTTTCAAAACATCTCTGGTGTTTTGCTCCACTGAAATTCAGCGAAACACATCTGAATGAACGGTGATCTTGTTATTTTGTTTTAAAAGTTGAAAAGGTAAAACGATGAATTCAGTCTGAAATTTCCAATCCCTTTTTAAAATGATAAAACATAGAGGACTCACTGAAAAGGAAAGAGTCTGCATTAAAGTACTTCATGATGCTGGATGGTTGTTTTCGTTTTTATGACGGGTGGTCTAATAAATGTGTTAAGCTCTGTATGTGAATGATTATTTCTCATGTCCTTGCTTGGTTGGCGGCTGATTCTCCACACGACATGCGTAAAACATTTAAAAGCTTTTCTAAAATGCAGTTTATTTGCGAAGTCTTGCCTCATTTACCTGAGGGGCTTGGAGTTGTATTGAAATGGACGGGGGTAGAAAGCATCCCAGATCAGCTGTCTAATAACACTTTAAGCTTCTCTAAGAGATGAAAGTTAAATATACGCACTGCGTGCAACATCTGGCATTGTTCAATTGTACAACAAGAATGTAGAGTATGCAGAGGAATTGAAAAGACGTACAAAATATTAATCAGTTTTTTAAAAATTACAAAAATAATGATAAAGCAGTATTTGGCCGAGATAGTGTTAAAAATCTAGCTTTACATTTTTGCACTGTGTGGATTTGTGTATTGGATGGTATATTATTTATGATGTATATGTTTATATCAGGCAGTATCACCAGTTACATGATGGATTGAACAGGGGTAAGGCTTAATAAGCATTTGCTTCTTCCTGCTCCTTTTAAACAAGTTATGGTGAAGGTTCTTGTGTGTGAAATCAAAGTAAGATACTTTGATAGACGTTGTTTATTTATCATATTATTATGACGGCTTTTTGTAAATTTCACATTTTGGTTATTTGTGTCGTTTTATGATATTTATGTTCTGAATAAAGAATGAATTCATAAATGTACAGAAGCACGCCCTGCAGATACTGACTGAGTAAAATAAATATCCTTCCATACAAATAATGCTACAAACCAAAACAAAGAGTCACAAGAGACAAGAAAACATTCCACTGTTTGAGTAAAAATTTAAAATCATACATTTATTTGGCCACCAGATGTCACTATGATGAGATGTTTCTAAAAGATCGACTCTTTTTCTGAATCAATTGTTCCAAATGTTTCGATCTCTTAAATGTTCCATTTCCACCATCACTAGTAAGAACTTGGCCGGGCTTACTACACATAGCGCAGCTAAACGTTCTGGCAGAGTATGGAGGAAACAGCTTGGCTTAAATGTCCCACTGATGATGGATCAGGAACAGGTGTGCAATCACACTTCTTCCCAGACATGTCCACACACCTGAGGACTAAGCAGACAGAGTTAATAATCCCTGACCCAGCAACAACAGACAGAGACAGAACAAGAATAAGAGACAGAGAAAATAGGCAAGTCTGACCCTGGAGGTCAGGGGGACCATAACATCTTTCTTCTCCATTCTGATACTCGGTTTGAATTTCACAAGGTCGTCTTGACCATGTCTGTATACTTAAATGCATTGAGTTTCTGTGACTGGCTGATTAGATACTTGCATTAATGAGTATATGAACAGGTATACATGGTTCCCACAGACACGTTTTTTGGTCACCTGACGTCCTCAGCGACGTCATCTTTGTTGGCAAGGTGTACTTGTTTACACACACTGCTGTTTATCTCCCACACGAATTTTAAACTGTTTTGATATCGTATTCGACTTGCGATCAAAATCATGGAAAGGCAAAAGGAGAAAGACTATGTAGAATCATTAAGTATGGAGGATAGAAAGAGATACGATGAAAAAATCAGCGTAATAGATCTCTATCCATACTCATTAGCAAAGGAAAAGCTGAAACATGAAGTTTCAGCATTGCCACCAATTCAATACTATGATGATGAAAAATGTTTTATTGGCTGTGAACTGACGTTGAACTGCCATTTGTCACGGGCAATTCCTGTCACATTCCCAGCATAGTCCTGATATTGCCGATAATAGCTGGTCAAAGTGACACGATCGAGGGCAATGATGCCAAACGGTATCAATATCAAAAGAGAATACATCATGAGTGCATCCTGAACGCCACAGCAATGTGCCAGGGTCACAACGTGAACGCTGGCCTTTTGACGGGAATATAACGGCAATTGATCGTCAGGAACCCAATTTTCAGCCGTTTTATGCTGTTTTGATCGGGAACACTAATCGGCAAGGATGGCCATAAGAACCGCTATTACGGCTCCAGTGGAATGGTTGAATGGGGGCCTAAGACATGTACCATTATATTGTGTTGGCACTCAGCTTTTATACCAGTGAGCAATTCCAGGCCTACAAGTCACTGGAGGCGTACAATCAGCTTGTTAATGGTTGGGTTGGCGACGTTTCCTCAAGTGTCCTGAATGCACAGCTGCCTACAGCTTGCCTATAGCAACGGCAGCCACCTGTATGTTGTGACGTCATGTGGGAACTATGTATACCTGTGATTGTATAGCTCATTCTGAAGCCTCTTGCTGTTGGGCTTTGATTTAGACCAGCAAAAAAACATGAATTTGCTGTTATACGGTATGAGCTTTTAATTATGATGACATTTGAACAGTTTATGTTCCCTGAAGAAACATACAGTGATTTTAGAGCAATTACAAAACTTGGCAAACCACCAGCTGAAAAATCCGCTCATTTGTTTTAATGGTGAGGGACATGAAAGGGAAAAAAGGCACTTGTACCCCTACCAGCATGTGGATTGACTTTATATCGTGTTATTGCAAATTGGAATTAAAGACACTGCAGTTAAATATCCTTGGGGAGACAGACTTGAGAATGTGACAGGACTCTTTGAGCATAAAACTGATATAACTTGCTCTGCCCTTGCAAAGAAAAAAAATGAATTTTCTCATGATACATGTTTAACTGTCCAATAAAAATGAATTTTATTTATTATTAATTTTTCAGTTACTGGATAGTCATATCTTCCCTCAAAGGCTGCTTCACACCCCTTCTTCACAAATGAAAAATCCTGCATGCAAAGACTGGCTCAGTGAGCCTTTAATACAGCACCTTTGGAAAAACAGTTGGGAACAAATGAGCTCACTGGGTCCATTGCATGTATTTTTAAAACTTACACCTTTACTTTTTTTTATTGGTTTCCACACATTTCTTTGATTGGCCTAAAAAGGCCCCTTGACATTACAGAATTGCTACCTAATATGTTTTTGTGCTACATTCTGAGCTAAAGGATAAATTTTTCCTCCATAAAAGGTTCTGCATGGTAACAGCTGTCTGGCAGGTTATGTCAAAGTGCCCTAACTCCTAATGGACCCTGGTAGTATTCTGTGTTTATTGAGGCTTAGGCCTCATAATGGAGTAGTTAGCAGTGGCAGGAACCAGTGATTTTTTTCAAAGTTAGTGAGGAAAGCATGCACTGTATAGCCTTGTTATGTAAGGGGGTGGTTTAACATTCCATATGGAATCTCCTCCTTAACAAATTGAATTATTCCATACATGTAAAAGATGAATATCTCCCCTCACACTCAGGTCTAATTTCCGTGAATGTTCTGCTGAAGAAATTGACAGATACAGTAGGGACATTTGTTTATTTGCTTTTACATTGTGTATTCATCTTGGCAGTCTCAGTGATCCATTATCAACACCTACACACAAAAAAGCTCACAAGGACACTCACTGGCCTCTCCATTAGTTACACTTTGCTAGCACTGGGCTGGAGCCCCTTTTGCCTTCAGAGCTGCCTTAATTCTTTGCGGCACAGATTCAACAAGGTACTGGAAACGTTTCTCAGAGATTTTGCTCCATATTGACATGATAGCAACACGCAGTTGCTGCAGATTTATCGACTACATATCCATGATGTGAATCTCCCATTTCACCACATTCCAAAGGTGTTCTGTTAGAGTAGATTGAGATCTCAGCCATCACCACCAGCCTGAACGTTTGATACAAAACAGGTTGTATGCATGTATGCATGTTTGTTGCATCAGACATCGAGACTCATCAGACCAGGCAACATTTTTCCAATCTTCTGTTGTCCAATTTTGGTGAGCTTGTGTGCATAATTTCCTGTTCTTAGCTGACAGGAGTGACACCCAGTATGGTCTTCTGCTGCTGAAGCCCATCTCAAGTCATGCATTCAAAGATGCTCTTCTGCTTACTTTGGTTGTAACAAGTGGTTTTTTTTTTTGTGCTAATGTTGCCAGCTGATCAGCGTGAAGCAGTCTGGCCATTCTCCTCTGATCTCGAATCAACAGTAAATGTTTGCCCAGAGTCCTGCTGCTCACTGGATATTTTCTCTTTCTCGGAGCAGCCTCTGTAAATCTTAGAGATGATCATGCAGGAAAATCACAGTAGATCAGCTCACCTCAACAACTATGCAATGTTCAAAGTCACTTAAATTACCTTTTTTCCCTATAGTTGGAACTTCAGCATGAGTTGCCACCATGTGTTTGGCTGATTAGACATGTCAGTTAACAAGCAGTTGAACAGGTATACCTAATGAAGTGGCCAGTGTGTGTACACTAACATTATACATTCACATAATCTGTGAATACAGCATATGATTCTAAAGAACTCCCATGTGTAGCATGTTCCAAAAACACAGCAATATGTCATGCATTTTCATTGTCAGAGTGGCAGGTCTAAATACTTTGCTTTCCCTTCCAGATAAAGAGAGGAAATTGGTCAGCACAGGATGTGGGATATTCACAAACTATCTTTAAGTAATACTTTTCTGTTCCAGCTTTGCCTGAAAAGAAAAAGTGAATAATTCATATGTGAAAATAAACAATTGCCTCCGGGAAATGATTCATTATCTTTAAAGCGCTGTCTTATAGTGATTTTTAGACGAGTGTTGATTTAGCTCGCTGAAAATATCCTCTGGTGCCTGTGGGTTATTTAGGAGAAAATAAAAAAAGGGAAAAAAATAAAAGAAGGAAAAACAGAGACTCAATGATTACAGTTTTAATTACTGGTAAAACTGTTTAGGCATCCTACTGCTATATAAATGGAAATACAGGTCTGCCTGCTGGACCAACCACTTAGGTCTTGACTGAGATAATAAGGTAGTGTTCATGAGGATGGTTTTACTTATTGTGGCGATTACCTGCAGTCAGAGTTTTGACTTCATCAGTCAAATATCTCAGCATGTTCTTCAGGGATTGCTGTGGAACAATAACAATTCCTTGAGGATGACGAACCATATTGTTTAGTAATCTAAGTAGGCCACGCCCTAGTAGGCCCCAAAAGCTCTACCCAGTTTGTCCTTCACAGCCCTGGAAAGGGAGGACATAGTTGTGGGCTGCATTTGAAAGAGCCTGTGAAATTAGACAGCCGTCACCACTCTGTGACACAGCCAGCCTTTGAAGGATTCAGCTGCTGAATTAGGGAGCATCTTATCAGTTTGTTTTTTTTTTCACAAAAGTGCCACTAGCAGCTTAAAATTTGTATTTATTAATTAAAATAGCTTTCCAGTAGGGCTGTACGAGATGACAATATGTAACAGATGATGAAATACAGACCTCTATTGTTTCAAATTCTGTTCGTCGCAAAATACACCGTTTACTCGAGATGTTCCAGGCCACTAAATGACTACTACAAACTGGCAACACAAATATTACATCTGTATTTCAGACCTATTTGAAACCATTAATCAGATCCTTTGAGAAACAAATAGTGTTTTAAACATCGCTGAAATATACTGCACTTTGCAGCAGACGCAGATTAGTTCATAGAGTTTTGCTAATATTAGTAGTGTTAGCAACAGCAGCCTTCCTTTCTTCCAGGCTGCCCCAGCATGCCTGTGCAAAATGTGGTTACAAGTCACGTTGATTTCATTATGTCTTCTTCCTCTTCTTCTTGTAAATTTTATTGGCGGTTGGCAAACAACAAAATAGTGCATTACCGCCATCAACTAATATTCCGTCCACCCGTGTCATCCTTGTGCAGGGCCCACGACCCTGGCGTCATCAGCCAAGGCCGCGGGCCAGTCTCCTTTCAAGCTTCTGCTGTTATACTGTAAAAGCAGTATTCCTCCTTTGTTTCATTATGTTGACACAGCTGACATGCGACCGTTCATTTTCTACATCAAAGTACTGCCAAACTGTGCTGCTTCCAGCAGTTGCTGCCCATCCCACACTGCTAGTCTACTTTACACTGCTTGCTCACAACTGCCCATCACAGGAAGAGGGAGAGGCTCAGCCAGCTGTCAGGGCTGCAGCGTTAGTGAAGGGCAGCATCATAATGTCTTTCATCCAACAGATGACTGTTGGATGACTAGCAAGAGCAGATAGTACCACACAATTGTACTCTTTACAACATTTTTTTTAATTTGTATGACAGTTTACATTCATGATGAATGACTTTAGCTGTTCTGACAGATGGCTTCACATGTGACTCTAGAATACTGTGGTATACAGAAGAGTTTATTGCCGACTCAATGACTGCAAGGTGCCCAGGTCCTGTTGCATTGAAACAAGCCCATGGCATCAACCCTCCATCACCGTGCTTGACAGTTGAGATGAGGTGTTTGTGCTGATATGCTATGTTTGGTTTTCACCAAACACAGCCCTGTGCATTATAGCCAAACATCTCCACTTTGGACTCGTTCAGACATTGTTCCTTGTGGTTTATTCAGATTATTCAGATCCTGGCAACCCTTCCAAACGAGCCATACTTCTTCAGTCTGAGGTCTGTAGAGTCTGCAGTGTGACTCGTGGGTTTTTTGCTGTTTCTCTGAGCGTTGCATGATCTGACCTTGGAGTCAGTCTGTTGGAACATCCACTCTGAGAAGATTGTGGTGGACAAGCTTCCTGATGATCAGTTAATCAAATGAATTGGTTAGGAACAGCTGGCTGTTGCCTACCCTGTTAATTCTAATGAAAGCAGCACTTTTGAACAGGACTACATGGTGTCCTGCGAAAGCTTTGCTCTAGTTGTTGACTGTTTCAGAGAAAAGTTTAACTTGGGACTCACCCACTTTGCGCTGTCAGCGAGCATTTCGTCCATTGTCAATTGATGTTATTGACTTTCTGTGGTCTCTGGTTGCCACATTGCTGTGGTTCCTCTGTGGATGCCTCTTTTGTCCAAGTCTGGACAGTAGACGAAATCATAACACACTGAAGGCTGATCCCAAAGTTGTTTATGTAGGATATTTGTGGTTTTTGATATGAGTGACCAAAGCTATATGTAGCTATGCGCGCACATTTTTGCAGACGTACCACAAAGATGAAATGAGAATTCAGCAGTTGACGAAAGCTGCTCGATCATTTCCTGTCAGACCAGACATCTTCCAACTTTTATTATAATTACTATGATCTCGTATCCAAAGCAGAGCACATTAACCCCTTTAAAGGCATCCTCATGCCTCACAGGCTGTGTTCAAGCATGTTATAGAGTTATTGATAGGCGACTCATTAACTTGCTTATCGTGTTATGGCCCTTTTCCCATGGATCTTTAATTTCAGCTGCCAAATGAAAAATTAGGTGGACTGGCTGAATCAACCAGAGGTCACTTCTGTAAAGGGCATCCAGAAATGCACCTATATAATTTTCTCTCTTTCATTCATGACACTAAAAGGGCTATTGATCTGGCAGCCATTTGTCTGAAAGCTGATTACATTGACTTGGCTCATTTTGTGAATTGGAAATGGGAATTGCTGTTCTCTCATCATACGTAATAGGAAGCTTTGACTGTAATAGCTAAAGACTGTATTGTCCAAGACAGTCCCCGGCGTGATCAATAAGCACCTTAACTCACCCTCCTCTGTTGTTCAACAAGATTACAAGATTACTATACAGTATAGAGACAGGGATTGATTGAGTCTTAGCTGGGTTCATGTTAATGCTCAAACCCTCATTTAGAAAGGTCTTAAGCTGATGAAACATTGGCTCCACCAATGATTCAGGTCACACTCGCACATAAATTTCAGCACCTAAAGAGCTTATTTTTTTCTGTCCCAGATTCTAGGCAGACACCTGAAGTGAATTAGGAATGGAGAGAGTTTAATAGAGTAAGAATACAAGAAATTAATAAGAAACTTCAGCAGCTGACAGCAAGTGACAGCTTTTTATTTTCAGACTTCCCATTTTGTGCTTTGGGCACTTCAACTTGCAGATATTTAAAGTTTTGGAAAGAGCTCATTTTAATGACAGGCAACATGTCGGTGTTATAATTCTCCTGAACAGCACTTTCATGCATCCCTTCTTTTGTCATATAGTTTATTCAATTTGTGTATGAATTGTATGTGTTTGATTTCTGGCAAAATCGGTTGTTTCAGGGAAGAAAAAGAAAAACTGTTGGACCTCAACTTGATTAATTTGCAGTGATAAAATTTTGTTTTTATTATTTCAGCTATACCATAATTGGACAGAAATAAATATTGTTGCATTAAGAAGATGTATTGTAAGATTTAATGAGCATGCCATTTTTTTCAGGAAAAGCACAGATGGGAGTGAAAAGTTACGTGGTGATTCTCTACTCTAAATGTATAGCCACAGACACAGCCAGATCGTATTAATAACGGTCAATGCAGAGCAAATTAGTGCAGGGTCATACATGAGCAGACCTGATGAGGGTGTGAGTAATCTGTAGATGACACGGTTACAGCTTGTTACTCTTAATGTCGGAAACATAATATGACTGTAGGCTTTGTGCAAGACTGCACATGTCTGGAAAGTGCATGGCAACACAGATTGACAAGAGGCAGCAGAAGGAAAGGATTCCTGTGCGAGAATTGGAGGTGTAAGAGGACAAACGTAACAATTTCAGCACTTTAAGTCCAGACTCTTCATGATTGAATTGGCATTAATATGCGTTGGTCTCCCCGTTGAATATATTCCCTTCTTCTGGGAAGGCTTTCTACAAGATGTTGGAGTGTGTCTGTGGAAATTTTTGCCCGTTCATCCAGAAGAGCATTTGTGAGGTCAGACACTGATGTTGGACAAGAGGGTCTGGCTCACAGTCTAAGTTCTAGTTCATCCCAAAGGTGTTGGATGGAGTTGAGGTCAGAGCTCTTCCACACCAAACTCATATAACCTTTATCAACACTGCATTGTGCACGCTGGTACAGAAAAGGGCCTTCCTCAAAGCTGAAGCATTAAGATGTATCTCCACTGGACCTAAGGAGCCCTAGTTAACCCCAGAAAAACAACCCTGTAGCATTATCTCTCCTCCGCTATGTCACCGTGTAGTCAGACGGGTGACATTTTCCTGGCATTTGCCAAATCAGGACTCATCCATCAGCTAGAGAACATAGAGAAGAGCGATTTGTCCCATTGTTAACAAGACACAGACATGCTTACAAAAATGACATTATATATAGATTTCAAGCTAGTTTCCAAAGAAAATAGCCACTCAAGGAAACAGGCATGTTCACCTAATGAAGGTGTCGGGTTCCGAAATTAACTCTGGCCACAAGTTGACAGCAATGGGGTGCACAAAAGCAATTGGAGATTCTTTTAGGGACAGAACACTTTTTTAAGCTGCGAGAAGACAGATGGCTTTCACTTTTAGTACTTTTAGACTTATAAATTTTACAGGGTAAGCTTTGTTTACTTACTTTTCCTGATGGAACCCCACTGGATTGCATCATTCATATATATATATATATATAGATAATATAGATTATTTTTGAGACAAAGTGTTGCCATCTGTTTAAAAACTCCAGATAGCTATAGCAATGCTTTAGCATCTTGGTGAGGCGACACTCTTGCACAGCAGTTCTTGGAGCTTAATCCCACCATCAGCATGTTCACATACTCATCGAGGCAATGCAAATGTGCGTATAGTTTTACCAAGTGCAAAGTACATTCAAGACTGCTGGGAATGTTATTAGTCTCACAGCTACATGGACAACACAGGAGGATACATCAGCTGGAAACCACAAGTTTCTTATTAAAATCCAAACTAAGGACCGCTACAATCAAATGAAGGCTATTATTTCCATTTTCAGTAATTTATTCTGACAGAGCGGATGGTGATTAACTCCGGCACAAAAGGTGGAGCAGAGAAGGAGGTGTGGCTGCAAAGCAGCTTGCAACCTAAAACAGCTTAAACCTCTCTGCAAGTTAGATGCCTAAAAGGGTGTCAGGTGACGTGGGCTGCCGCTTACAGCAGCCGATCTTCCTGGATTGTAGCTGAGCCACACTTTCAGACTGTTCTTTCAGCCTCTTATCTTCTCACTTCATCTCACTTTGATCCTTAATTAAAAATGAAAACGTATTTGTAAAGCTTTGCAGGAGGCTTGTGTTTTCTGAGTTAAGCACTGTTTTGCCAAAGGCATGTTCACCTAATGAAGGTGTCGGGTTCCGAAATTAAAACAAAAATAAATAAAAACATTATAGAAATTGAAATCATAATAATGACAACAGAATTTTCCTTTTAAACAAAGCAGTAAAACAACTAGCTAGCGCATTAAACTGAATTTAAAATCCAGTACACCAAACTCAGTTGCCCACAATGTCTGGCTGATAATCCAGCCTTGGTAGACTGGTCAATCATAAAGATAAGGTTGCCATATAAGCCCACTCTTTTTCAGTGTGCTGTGCCCAGATAGGTACAGAATAGCAGAGGGAAAACATATTAGACCTCTGACATGAAAGCTTGGAGACATGGTAGCTAAAATGATAGCTGCCTGTTTCTTCAACACTTGAAGCTCCTGGTTCTCACCTCAAATGCAATGAGTGTACATGACCTTAAGTAATTCGGGAGCTTTTCTGCAGCTACTGCTGGGAGGATTTCTGTCTTCTGGAGGCAAAATAACAGAAATGACTGATAAGTAGTGAGGAGAGGAAAGATAGTGGAAGAGTCTGAACAGACACAAAATTCTTCTGCAGGTCTGCTGTCATGAAAAGTGATGCAAAATTTTAAAAAAGACACATTTAGTGAGTGGATGAGGGAAAATGAGGGAATTTGCTGAGGTGCTGTGCATGAGCAAGAGTCTGGTGATGTTTGAATGATGAAGATGAGGAGAATGTGGATTTAGGATTGTGTGTGTGACTGATCCAGGACAGCTGTGTGTGTTTATGGGCTGCACACATGCTTGTAAATACTTATCCTCTGACCCTGGACTGAAGTGTCTGGTATCGGCACTCAATTTGGCACAGTAGATGGGCAATAAAACACTTCAACAAGTAACAACAAGGCGTTGAAAATGTTCATTTCTTTTAATCTGTGTCTACCGTATTAAACACCTCTAAATCGTGCAGCAGGCCTTTGTTGCCGTACTCAGCTGCCCCATTTCCATTTGCGTCCCTATGCTCCTCTAAATGGAAATGTTTAATTTGGAAGAAGCGGATATTGCAGTTGAGTGGAAGTTGTCCCGATGTGAAGAGCCATGACATCTTTTCAACAGGCAATTGCTTTTCTTTTGCTTTTTTGTCTCTTCAAAGAGAATTTAAAAGTCCAACCATGAAGATTCTCTCCACGGCTGCATCAGTCAGTGTGAGGAATTACTGCGTCTTATAGTAGTAGTAAATGGAACTATAGAACCATCCGTTTTTCATGTTTAGACTGCCGTCACTGGATGGATTCTGGCCTTGTAAAATGAGTGATGGTACTTTTAAAACTACTGAAATTGATTGATTGGGTAGAAGTAGTGTCCCCTAGAAGTTAAAAGAAAACAGAAAAAAAAAAAAAAACTTGGACAGTTTTCATTCAGTGTTGCTGCAGAACCACCAAAAACCTGACTGTTGTCTACTGTCACCCTATTTTGTTCCACTCAGTCCCTTCCTAAAGCATTGGAGCAGCAAGACCAGGTAATTTATTTCTGTTTTGCACTGAAGACATCAAATGATGCATATCAAAGACCAGTGGTGAGAGGGGTAAAGAAACCCCCCCCCCCCCCCCCCCCCCCCCCCCCCCCCACCCACCCCACAACACA
>VUQH01013409.1:62885-93900 GCA_015106775.1 Etroplus canarensis
GGGGGGGAGGGGGAAAAAAACCCCCCCCCCCCCCCCCCCCAAACAACAGTCTGTAACATCACGACTAATCTCCAAAGAGCAGGGGTGGAAATATCAAGGTCCACTTTTCAAACGAGAGAGAGACTGATAATGTAGAGGCCTTATCGCAAGATACAAACTACTCATCCACAGTAAAAATCAGAAAGCAAGGATTTGTTGGCTGGAATTTGCAAAAAACAGTCCAGAGTTGAGCCACAACAGTTCTGGAATAAAGGTTTATGGACTGATGAGACAGAGATGAACTTACACCAAAGAAAAAGCAAGACTATTGAGAAAGAGGGGCTCTCCTCATGATCCTATGATCCCATGAATCTCTCAAAGAGAAGACTGAAGGGACAAACCCTGCAAAACAGACAACACCTAAGACTACATTCCCACTGCAGGCACCACGTCTCGCCTCTTCCGGGGCAGAATTATGACGTCGGTCTCATTTCAACGACCGAGAAGTTGGATGAAATGCAACATGACCGTTCAGACTGAGGACCACATTTGGAAGTGACCTGAATCCGAATTTTACAAAATCGGATCTGGGCTGGGACAAATCAGATATGGGCATTACAGTATATGTGCAAAAAAAAAAAAAAAATCAGATTTGGGCCACTTTAGCCTGCAGTGGGAATGTATGTGTATGTATGTATGGTAATGAATGAAGAGATGCTGTGGTGAAAGCCTGGAAAGGCAAAACTAATGAACAAACAAGGAATCAAGTGGAGTCTAGGAGTCAGAGATTTGATGCATTTATCGTGAGCGATGGATACACAGCCAAATTCCCTCCCCCCCTTGGATTCTGATACTGATGTTAAGTTTTTTTTAACTTTACTTCAGTTGAAAATAACCCTGTAGTGTAGTGATTTACACATTTGGCTGAAACTCTGATCTCTCTTCTGATATTCATCTTTTGAGCTCAAGCACGAATGTCCTCAGTGCACAGCAAAAACAAATGAATTGGCATTGCTGTTCCAACACTTCTGAAGAGGACTGTATATAAACAGTGCAGCACTTCTCAGTTGCCATATTGCCTTTCTACAATCTTTTTGTCAAGCTTTCAAGATGTTTTCTTTGTGAATTCCTTGTGTATGTTTTTTTTTTTTGTTTCTTGTGCACTCTTGGTTCCAGTCATAGATAGTATAAAAAATGGATGTCGGTATGGTGACATAACACATTGGTTTGTGAAGTCCTGTTTTAAAGCCTCAAGATGGGGGTTTTCACCATCGCCATCTTGATGTTTTAAAACTGGATATAATGGGCGTGGTTAACAGATTAGAGCAGGTTGTCCTCCTGCTGGAAGGTTGGTAGCTCAACCCTCACAAATGGAATAGTCTTCATTTCTTAGATTAAAACCACTCTGAAGAAAAAAGTTCAATTTGTTGTGGCCCTTAAGAACATAATTGAAGTTTGAGAGACTGACGCTCCAGACATTTCACAAGCTAAATTTATTGCTTCTTTAATCAGCACAATGGTTTGTCTTAACATAATTGGAAAGGACTTTCTTTTAATGATCAGATTTTTAATAACTTGCATTGGAAAACTCACTATGCCATTGGAGCACAGAAGCGATGGCTGCTGAAAATGAGACTTTGTATACCTATGAGATATTTGATGGGTGGCTCCTGACCAAGACTTTGTTTCCTTGAAATAATTTCAAAACAGATGCTTTATTTATTAGGAAAAAGAAATTCATCTGAATTGGTAGCAGTAATGGCCTCCCTAAGGCCAGGTGGGGTTAAGAGCTGATACCGCCATCCCTCTGCAGACTGTTTCTGGCTGCTGAAGAAGATTTGATCATGAATCTGAGACAAGGGAGAGTCTAAATGAGAAGAATGCATTATTTAAGTCATCCTGACACAAAGTGCACCCTTTCTTCCTCTCCACACTCCAGTGAATTGTTGTAGCCCAGCACTGCACCTGTTGCACATCATATTTCAGAGTTATTTTCTAGTTGGCCCATCTCTTTTTGTTTATTTCTGTATATCCAACTCCCCATCCAGCACAGAATATTCCTGCCACTGATGAGCAGGTTGTGAACACTGATACCAAGAAATTTGGAATGAGTGTAGTAAATGGGAACTAAGCTCTCCCCTAGCAGTAAACCAAGATCTGAATGGGCATCCGTGAGTTTGCCTGTGGCTGGTTGCTGAGGGATCTACACTCTGCAGGGTCCAGGCTGCTGTAATAAATCACGATCATGTAGAAACCATTAAAACCTGATACAATAAATAGGGGCTGCATGGTGGTACGGTGGTCGGAACCTTGGCCTCACAGCTAGAAGGCCCTGGGTTTGAGTTCACTGGGCATTCTGAACCTTCCTCTGTGCTGTTTGCATGCTCTCCCTGTGCCTGTGTGGGTTCTCTCTGCGTACTCCAAATTCCTCCCACGTTCCAAAGACATTGCAGTGTTGGGTTAATTGGTAATTCAAAATTGGCCATACAGTAGGTGTGACTGTGAGCATGCATGGTCTTCCTCTCTACGTTAGCCCTGCAATAGACTGGCAACCTGTGCAGGGTGTACCCAACCTCTCATCCTTTGGCAGCTGGGATAGGCTCTGGCCCCTAGGACCCTGCATTAGATAAGTGGAAGAAAATAAATGAATGAACAATCAGTAGAATGTCTGGATGAGTATGAGTGCTCACTTCCTCTCTCTCTGCTAAAAGTATGTGGACAAGCTGCAATGCAAAAATACCAGCTTATATTCTAGGCTAGAACTAAGTTTACAAATGCAAACCTACCAAGTATTTCATCATAAACAAAGTCAGAAACTTTTGCCGTTTGTCGATATAGGATTTTTATCTTTCATCCATCCATGCGTTTTCTTAAAATCGTGTAAGTTTGAGAGTGAGGCTGAAAAAACACACTTTTCTGAAATCCAGGTCTTGGGTTTAAATTGCCCTCAGTGTTTACTGATGCATTTGCAAAAGCAAATACCATCTGGCATGGATTTAAACAGTAAATAAAATTCTGTTTTACATTTGCACATACACATTATATATATATGTACATACATATACTGTACATATTATGGCTACCAAATAATTAAGTTTTTTAATCAGTTTAATTACAGGGCCACTGTGGATTAATTTAGATTAATCACAATTAATACTCATCGTTATTAATAGTGTTTCATTATGTAGAGGTAAAAACACTAATCACAGGAGATGATATTTACACTGAAAGTTTTATTTGAACTAAAGAAGATACAGTTTATGGCTTCCAGATTACAAAATAAAAAGGGAGGCTCACAAACAGTCACATCCTGGACAACAGCCCCTACATAGTAGAGGGATACATGCATACAATCATTCTGTGCTATAATCTAGACCTGGCATGTCACAATATGACCTGGGGGCTAGACCCAGACCACCAAAGAGTCCAGACCAGCTGACTGAATGGCTTTAGAAAATGTGAAAACTGCAGAGCAACAGTGACAGCATAAATTTTAATGTTCAGTTGTATTTTGTTCAGTTTTTAAGCCTTCTTACTGACAGAGACGTCGCCCATAGCCTGGTATACCACAGCATGCCACAGTATGCTGCATTTTTTTATATTCAGTATTTCATAAAAATACAAAAACTTTGTTTTTTTCATTATTTGCTATAATAGAGGATCAGTCTTAAAATAAAGGGATATTTTCTATGATTAAACAGAACATTTCTGTTTTTGACTTACTAGACAAAGTTTTCTAATTTTGCACATTTAAACTATTATTAAATTGAAATAATTTTTTAAGTTTAAGCCTCAAATGTCATGCTGACAGGTTACTTTGGTATTGGAGCAGCATTTCTTATAATGTAGAAAAACTAAACTATACTATTGAAACTGCACTTTTTTTTGGTAGTAGTTTTAAAGGTCCGGCCCACTTCAGATCAAAATGGGCTATATGTGGCACACGATTTAAAATGACTTTGACACCCCTGAAACCAATAGTCTGAGTAGTTGTTATTCTTGTAAAAATACAAAAGTGCCAGGAAAATATGACCCTGACCTTCAGTGCAGTCTGGGTGAAGACCCAGTGGGTGATCAGTAGTATATGTAAGTTTCAGTAAAATCCCTGTACTTTAAGTTTTTGTGAAAATGGAAAAGTGCATATAAAATGACATATTTGACTCTGACCTTGATTACAATTTGGCTGAAGACCTATTTGGTGATTATTGTGAAAATTTCACTAAAATCTGACCAATACTCTAGGAGGAGTAGTGATTCTTGTGAAAATGGAAATGTTCATATAAAATGAAAATATGGCCTTGACTTTAACCTTGAACACAGTTTGGGATGAAGTCTTTGAAGTGATCCTTGTGTGTAAGTTTGATTAAATTCTGACCAATGACGTAGAAGGAGTAGCGATTCTTGTGAATTGTGGACAGACAGACAATGGACACCTTGCCGTGGCATTAGCTTGTTGGCCCTTCAGCTAGATAAGCTAAAATGAGTAGGAATAAAACAACAAATAAGCAGTATTTACAAATAGTCCTAATGATAGCCACTCAAATCAAGTCAACACAACGTAAGAGCTTTTCAGAATAAAGTGAAATAGCATGTATTAAATATCCTTTAGTTATGAAATCACCTCGTGTTGGCTGAAATCCAAATGAATGATTTATAGTACTATTATCCAGACATTGTTTTTTAGAAATTGTTTTTAGATTGCTTTCAGTTAACAAGAGTGAATTACAGTCTTCTCAACAATGTAACCCATGTCTGGATGTGATTGTAGAGCTTGGGCTTTATGGTGCATAGGGAAGTTGCTCTTGGAGCTGATAATGCTTGCAAATAAAAATACAAATTTGTTAATTAACTTAATTTCTTACATGTCTTTAAACATATCCTGTTTTTTTTAAATACAAGTTTTCCAGTTAAACATTTTGGTGTAATGAATCTTTTTAATGCTTGATATTTAGATGTAAAATAAAGACAAGTTCACACATTTGTAAAATCAAAGTCAATTGATGCTGATTTTACACTGCTGACTGGCTCCTTAGTGGGCTGCATTATTTCTCAAAATCTTTTAAATCATATTTTTCCTAGGGCATCTTATATATTTAATTTAATACAAAAAAAACAAGAGAACAAAACTCTTAAACCTTATTTCTACAATTCTGCTCATGTAAGTAATGTAAAGCTACCCTAACGTTAAGATTTAACCATTATAATGCTTTTTTATTAGATGCTTGATCTTCTTTTAAATATTTTTTCCTACTACTCTGAAAATACTTCTCATACAGTCCCTTACCAGGATGACCAGTTGCGTGGTTTAATTTTTTTCCTTTTTAATATTTTGTCCTTTTGTCTTCCAACCCTATCTAAAACAGCTAAATGTGCTGCCATCCCCCAGTTTAATGATCCTGCCTTTGTTGCACTACCTTAAATGAGCAAATAAAGGGATCAAGTGAGCCATCAAATTATAGCATCCACTAGGTTGTTACTGGGGATGAAACCTGAACACTGTTTATTGTGGAATTTGCAAATGTTGCTTAAGGGCTTAATGGGATTTTCTGCTTTTTATTTTTATTACTTGTGCTGGAACATTCAGATGGCAGGGTCAGAATTTGAAGTAAACAACATGAAAGCATGGATTGTCCTGCCTTGTATGAACCGCTCAGGCTGATAGTGGTGTAAGGGATATTTTTTTGGCACACTTTGGGCAATTTAGTACCAGCTGAGCACCTTGTTAAATTTATGCCACAAAGAGTTAAGTCTGGAAATCGAAAAGTGAAAATGAACTGTAAACTATATCATTGCGCTATTATATGTAGAAATGATTTGACTGCTGGGAACCACCCATTGGGAAATCCAGGCTATCATTGCTATCACTAGATCTCATTAACTCAAATAATGAGTTAACCACTGATTTATATCATGTATTGCCTGTGAATGGAGTCCAATTCCCTTCATTTAATTCTGTGAAAATGTGTGTGAAAAAGTAGGATTGTTAAATTTCAGAGAGAATAGAATAAAATAAATAATCCATTAGCTTCAAGGGGCTTTACAACCTGTGCAACATACAGTTACTTGGGGCACGCAAACTTTATGATTTACCTATGACTGCACCTGTTCGTTCCTCATCATTTTGTGAGGAGACTTGAAGTTTAGAAACTCAGTAAAAACCATCCCATGCCAGCTCATGCATACTTTTGCCAAAATCAATAAAGATTTCAAGGCTTGCAATGTTTCTCCAGCTTTACCGCACCTTTTCACCCTCAATACATTTTTCATACTCATGCCTTATTTATAGATGAGTTACTGACTGGGCATTTACGCTATTTAAATAAATTAGAAGATGTGCCTAGCTAGCAGTAGCTGAGTGTACGGTTTAGTGCTATCTGTTCTTTCTGATCCAGGATTACATATTTGCTAACATTTGCTGTTAAAAGCTGCAAGAGTGCTGTTTTGAACTGTGCAGAAAGGGTAATGTGGGGTTATCAGAGCATATTATTGTATAACGGGGACCTGGGCATTGCACACATATGTTTCATTCTGTGTTGATGAAAAATTTTGATTGGATCATCTTTAATCAGCCGATGGTAATAAATGAAAATTTAGAGGCTCACCAAAAGTCATATTTAATGTTTTCATGTAGAGGGGCAGCGCATGGTGCAGTGAGTTCTCTTCAGGTACTCCATCTTCCTCCCACAGTCCAAAGACATGCTTGCCAGGGTAATTGGGCATTCTAAAGCAATGTCCCCCCTGGGGTTAATAAAGTATTTTGAGTCTGATTAAACTGGTTGTAGGTGTGAATGGGTGTGTGGAAATCTGTCTCTCAGGGGGCCTGCCCAGGGCATACCCTGCCTCTCACCCTGTGACAGTTGCTCTAGGTTCAAGTCCTACTGTGATCCTTAATAAGGTAAGTTTTAGGAAATGGTTGGATGTATATGTGGAACAGATCCTGCACTTCACTGCTATCCATACATTTGTTGTTGAAAATGTAAAGCTCATTGATGAAAAGTTGGTGTATCTCTAGGGTCAAAAGAGTATCCCATGAAAGAAACTCAAAATAAGTCAATCAAATTGAGACAGTGAGGCACACTATGTGGACAAAAGTATTGGCGTAAATACACATTGCATTTAGAGGAGCTTTTATGACATCCCATTCTAAAACCCCTGGCATTAATATGGAGTTTGTCCCAATGTAGGCTATACCAGCTTCCATTCTTCTAGTAGGGCTTTCTATGAGATTTTGGAGTGTGTCTGCAGAAATTTTTGCACGTTCATTCAGAGGAACATTTGTGAAGTCAGACACTGATGATGGACAATAGGATCTGGCCTTCATTCTAGTTCATCCCAAAGATATGGGGTTGAGGACAGGGCCAGTCGCACCAGACTCATTCAACCATGGCTTTTCTTTGTGCACTGGGCACAGTCATGCTGGAACAGGAAATGGACTTCCTCAAAATGTTCCCACTGAGTGAAAAGCATGGAATTGTCCACAATGTCTTGTAAGCTGAAGCAATACAATTTCCCTTCACTGGAGCTAAGGGGCCCAAGGCAACCCCAGAAAAAGTACCCCACAGTGTTATCCAGCCATTTAGCAAAATGCAGTCAGACACGCAAGTTCCCCAGACTTCTCCGTCAGACAGCCAGATAGAGAAGCGTGATTCGTCACTGCACGGAACACATTTCCACAGCTTCAAAGTCCATTGACAGGATGCTTTACACCACTCCATCTGCACTTGGTGATGTAAGGCTTGTGTGTAGTTACTCAGTCATGCCACAAAGCCCCCTGGCATGCTGTTTTTATGCTGATGTTAACGCCAGAGCAAGTTTGGAACTTTGCACTTACCGAGTCAGCCTTTCTTTTTTTTGTGTGATTTTTACGCACTATATGCCTCCTCACTTGGCAACCCCGTTCTGTAACTTAAAATGATCTGCCACTCCATGGCTTTGTTGCTGTGGTTCCTAAGCACTTCCACTTTGCAACAAAACCACTTTCAGTTGATCAAAGAATATCTAGGAGGGAAGACATTTAGCAAACTGACTTGTTCCAATGGCAGCATCCCATTACAGTACTATGCTTGAACTCTTTCTTTAGAATGACCCATTCTTTCACAAATGTTCGTAAAAGCAGATTGCATGGCTACCTGCTTGATTGTATACACCTATGGAAGCTGGACTGAATTGCATACCTGAAGTTAATGATTAAGAGGTGTGTTCCAAATGCGTTGGTCATGTATTTCAGATTTGCATTGTTGCAAATGTTATGACTATTTGTCCCCTTTTTGACATTTCTGTCTTCTGCCTAAAGAGGTGGAAGGATTCAGTGTCTGACATTGCCATACCTTGAAAAGTTACAAAGAATTTCAGACTTCTTTTGAGGTGACTGTGAGTCCGTAAGAGTCTGAGGTCATGATAATGAACACCATATATGGTGGGTATGTTGGGAAAACAAGGTTAAGGAGGTTTCTAGTAGCTCTAAAGGGCAGACAAGTGACCTGAAGACTGGATAGAAAATCCCTGGAATTTGCTCTTAAGCTCTTCTTCCTTTTTGGTGGTTTAAGCAATCCCAAGGTTGCTTGTGCTGTAGTAACGTGGAAGGTGTGTCTATGAGAAAACGTTCTTTCATACATTCAGGTGCTTTTGACATCAGGGGCTTCATGATGGCAACAGTGATAGATGGACCCTTAGGCAACTGGAGAGAAGACAAATGATGTCTAAGCAGCCTGTAGCCCTTTGCATGGACCTTTTAACCTCATAAAATGCTCTCGCACACAAACTAGTCAGCAAAGCAGGGAGTGAAAGACAAAATGGAAAAAAAGCAGTTGTAGTTGAGGGTATAATTGAGACATCTGAAGTAATGGAGAGGAGTTTAAAACATGTAACTAGAAAAATAAATGTCAAGTAATGGAGGCCAAGAAGGAACACCCACAAGGTTAGTATTAAATGATTAATCATGCTGAACAGTTTAATGTTCAACCTGAGATTAAATGTCTGTTACTGGTGGTTTTGCTGAGACATTTTTCTTCTGAAAAGGCCACAACTGCAATTAGTATGCCATGTCTACACATATAAATAGTCTTTCCAGGAGCAAGAGACACATGCACGCACATTTAGGCGAAATCCCTAAAGGACACATTCAAATTTTAAGTCCCACAGAGATTAGGCAGTTTGAATATAAGATAAGAAAGAAAAATAATAAAGAAAAGCAAGGAAAATCAATTCACAATAACACCCTAGAGGAAAGTAAAGTATTCGACTCAAGCTATTTGTTAAGCGGTTTTTTATTAAAATGGGTAAAAAAATGTGTCTCCACACAACACTGATCGTTTTGTATTTCCTTGTGTGTAGAAACATGTTTTCTGAGGAAAAAACATAAATTGAAAATGTCGAAAAACATACACTTAGTCATGCAGTTATTCTAGAGGTAATAACACCGCACTTTGTGAAAATGGGACCTCACTGTACTGAAATCAGCCCGGCACAAACAACATAAATACCAATTCCAGTCATCTTTAGGACATTCAACAAGTAACACCACATGTGAGTTTCCCCTCTATTAAGCACCATCTACCCTTTTCCCTTTGAATAGAAATGCATATATTTATAATGTAGGTCCTTCTCACTGAAAAAGCATGATTGCTTTAAATAGTAGGGCTGCTATAGCAGTTTGGAACACTTGCTTGTTTTTTAAACTGTTATTATATATAATTTGTTAATTTGTATTAGTGTAAATAGATCCTATACTGTAAAACCACTCAAACCATTAATAACCTGCAGTAGTTTTAAACTACTTTCTGTAATATTACTTTCATAGACATTGCGTGAAGCTTTTTTGTGTGTGTTGTTGACTGAATAAGTAATCTATTTTGTTAATGCGCAATATTAAATGATTTCAAGAAGTCTAATAAAACTTCTTTTTACCTGGCTAATCACAGTATAGCTGTAGTTGATAAACCATCATGGAAATATGTCCTATGGCCAAATCAGATCTCCAGAATATTATCACGCAGAGTCACCATACTGATAAGGTATACTGGTTCTGTTCTGAACTAATTCTGGAGTCCAAAAAACATCTTGTGCCACAATAGAGGCTTAAATGACAGTATAATTACTTCCATCAAGGAGGTCTGTTGTTTAGCAGGGTTAGAAAAAAGCATTTGTAATTAGAATTGTAATTATGTTAGGTGTGAATAAGGGCCAAAATAGGGCCCTGTCACACCCTGACTATTTAACAAGCTTATGCCGATGCAGCCAAATTCCTCTAAAACACTGGCATACGCTGAACAGTGATGCTAAATGAACGTATACACAATGTATTGCTAACATATATAGAGTGAAATACCAATGAATGCTAGTGTATTGCTGACATTTACAACTTAAAGCCCATTTATACCACTTCCCTTGGGCCATTATACGGTAGCTGTATGTTAGAAACATGTTCAGTAAGACCAGAACACTTCAAATACGTTTACAAACATCAATATGCGTACGAGGTTTGATATATGTTACACATAGGTTAAAAACACGTTGCTGATAGGTTATTAATACATTTTGGGTACGCTAAACATTATCTCCACATATTTCAACATATGAGTAACGTGAGTCACTGTATGCATAAAGTACCTGCAACATATGGTCCATGTATGAGCCGTACACTGGCATTCAAATTTTGTGCATGCTCAACATTTTCCGGCGATCTCACCATACTATGACGTACATCGACATACTTCAGCATGCTCTTAACTCATACAAAACTTACCTAGAATTTAATCGACATACGCCGGCATATTTGCAGATTTTTCCCTATGTTGGCATACGCTTTATGGGCTTTATGTAAATACAAATTAAAACTGCTGATTAATTCCCTAAAACATTCAATCAGTGTAGGTTTTTATGTGAACAGCTGGGTGGTATTACAGTATTTAGGACTGCAGCCTTATACAAAAAGTCCTTAGTTTGAATGGCCCAGCTGGCTAGGGACTTGGATGTTCACTCTGTGCCTGACTTCCTCCCATAGTCCAAGGGTTAGGTTAGTTTGACCATAGGCATGAATGCTTATCTGCTTCCCATTGTTAGCCTTGTGATAGATGGGATAAGTAGTAGAAAACAAATGGATATTTGTATTTTTTTCATTTGTTATGTTTTTTAAGATGTAGGAATTGGACTGAATACAAGAAAAAGACCGAACACTTGCAGACTTAATGGACATGATTCCAGTTCCAAGTTCTTAAGTATTGAGTACTACATATAAAATACAAAACCACAGTTAATCAAGTCCACAGGGGGCCTCAGCAGGTCTTCTGTGGAATTTATTTTTATTGCTTGCCTCCCTAGACTTCACTTAGAAAATTATACACAAACATTAAAAAATAAAACAAAAAGAGTAAAATAGCTTAAGAAGACATTTTTCTTTCTTGTTGTTTGAGTTCACTGATGGAGTCTGGCTTTATAAAACAAATACAGAATATTGATAGGTTGACTAATCTAATATCGGTGGAGCGCTCAGTCTCCAGGTCAAGAAGATAAACATCTGGAATAAACCTTGATATTTACTTGCTGTTAGTAAGTCAAATACAGAATCACAACACTCTGATTTTGTACTCTAACTGCCAACATGCTCATACTGGCAATGCTAACAATGCTGTTTTTGACAGGTAATATTAGCGATGTTCACCCTCTTAGTTTAACCTTATTAGCATTGACCAATAAACAACAAACACAGAGTAGGACTGCAGTAGTGTTTCATGTGACAAGAATTTCCAGCCTTCTATTTTCTTCCAGTTATCCACTTTAGGGGCACTGGAGCCTAGCTAGGGCAAACGGCAGGGTACATCCTGGACAAGTTGCCAGTCCACTGGAGAGCTAACACAGGCAACCATTTGCAGCTATGGTCAGTTTAGAATTGCTAGCTTACCTTACCCCTTTGGACTGTGGAAAGAAGCCGGAGTACCTGGAGAAAACCAACACAATCATGTGGAGAACATGCAAACCCCACACAGAAGGGTCCAAGCGGGCTGGCTGAGGCTCACGCTCTTACTGTGAGACAACACCTGTTAACCACCGTGCTGCCCAAGAATCTCCAACCAGTACTGCACAATTTTAAACTTACTTTCAATTGACACCGAATGTCAGCAGAAGATTTCACACCAATCCATGTGACTGTATTTCATTTAATTTCCATTTCATTTATTTAAACACTCAGCTTAACAATAGGCATCTCAAGGCATTTTATGAGGTAAGGTAAAGAGCCTTCAGCATTATAGATGGAAACCCGGTGATCCCACAGTCCCCTTTAGGTAAATACCCAGTGACAACAGGGTGACAAACCTCCATTAGAACTAGGCTGAACATGTATAAAGCCTACCTAGCTCTACTCGAGCTCATATACCACATATTTAGGTCTGCATCTATCAAAATCCTTGCCAAGGGTTTTACATTTTTAATTGCAGGATTTCTATATTGCATTTTCAGTCCCCAACCGCAAGCTGAGATCATCCACTTCTAGACTTAACAAAGTGGCTATTACACACTGAGTAGCATACCCTATGATGAAAAACTTTGGAAGAAGAGAGTAGAACGTATATGAAACATTCTTAATTTGTATCTTAAGTCTTTACAGACTGATCACCACCACTTTCTAGAGTTCTCTATTTCACAGGGATTGCCTTTATTGTAACATCTCATTGGTGCATTTGATGGTCACATTGGATTCCTGTTAATTTGGCCAGAACTCCAAAGTCTCATTTGGTCAAAGCAAAAATCTAAAGGCAGTTTGAACCCAGTTTGGTCGAAGCCATTTATCTCTCAACAAGCAGCTTACTCCTCTTCTAATAACTTTTAGTTAAAAGGGGCCTTTGTACATTCTCACAGAAGTGTTTTTGAAGTTATCCACAGCCAAAAGTACACTTTTACGTAAGTGGATGTAAAATAAACAAATAAAACATAAAAAGCCTGTTGTGAAGGAGCCAGAACCCTGAGGGGTAAAGATAGAAACTCTGCAATTGGGGATTTTAAAATGGTACAAATTTGGAATTTAAAAAATTACATTGAGGCAACTCTGCTTTATGGTACTTTATACGTGCGAGAGGGAGAATGACATTCAGTACCAACTGTCAGACAGTTCAAGTACATCCTGCATGCTTCACATGCTGAGTCAGCAGGGCCCTTCAAAGTCCCTGGAAGATTAAAAGTCGTCATGGGACCTGATCACGGCAATAACTCCCTGATATTATGGGTTGCTGTGAATTGAACTCGGTGCATGTTCCACAATAACTTTTCCTTTACCCTTTCTGAAATATGTTGACCCTCAGCATGTTGCGCCCCAATTATGGACTTGCAGATGTTACATTTCGGCAAAACATTTTTTTTGTTAATTTAGGCATGAGGAAACCTCATTAAGCTTCTGCCAGTCTTCATCTTGCTGCACTAAATAGATTACCCATCTGAATCAAGGTGTGATGGAAGCATATGGAAGAGCTAGACTGGGCCTATTGAAAGATAGAGAGAGAGACAGGTGGAGGGGAGGGAGAATGACTTCAGGGCATGGGAGGCTGGTGGTTGACAGATGTTGGGCTTATTACGGTTAAATCACACAGTGCAAAGGTTGGGCAGACATTAAAGTTTGCTTAATGTGACCTTTATCCAGCCCCCCCAGAGATCAGAAGCACGCTACACATGCTTGCCCTACATACAGTACTGTGCAAAAGTCTTGAGCCACCTCCCATTTCTTTTTCATTTGCTTCCAAGGAGACTGACTTTGTTGTGAAATTATAACTTAAACCATCTGGACGGAAAATCAGAAGAGGCTATTGAGAAAATTCATTCACCCAGGGGGATATCACTCAAGGCAATAATCCTTCAAATAATTAATGGTGTTCTATGTCTATAATAAGATCCAGATATCATTGTGGTCCCAAATTGAAGCTGTGTTGAGATTACAGCCAAGCTAGATAACGGCTTTTAAAAAAAGAAGTACAAAAGGTCTAATGAATAAATAATCTCATGGTTTGTCACGTCTTTCAGATAGAAACGGTCATTAATAAAATATTCTGATTTTAATCCCACCTGAGCATACAGCCCATAGTGAAGAATATTGTAACTGTGGTCACAGGCTTAAGAGTTGCAGCTGAATGCATGCATGAAATACAACTATAGCCAAATAATGTTAATTGTTCTACCAAAATCCAAATGAAGGCATAATTTATTACTGTTAACAGCGTTTTAGTCACCACTATTTGAATGTCACTTCCTCATCGATCTAAATTCCAAGCCACATACAGGATATTCTAACTCTTTTAATGATTTTGATAATGAAATGAATATTTTGGCTCTTGTAAAAATCATCCATCTCCTGGGACACCAACTTAAAGTGATTGAACTTGACAGGACAGGAACTTGTAAATCAGCAAAGTAGTGCCAAAACTATTTAATAGCAGAATGAACTGTATTTGCAGTTCATAAAAGAATAGCATTAGCAGCATAAAGATGTTCATTACACGCTCTTACAGTAATTTCTACATAAAACATAAACAGAGCAGGTCCCAAGATTGAGCTTTTTGGCACACCTTTTGCAAAATCGCTGTTACAGTGAGTAAAGTGAAGTAAATACTCACAAACTGATAAATAATTTCCATTTCCCTCTGATTTCTAATGGGGAACTTTTTTGTAATGCAAAGGTTTTCACAGGACAATATGCAGTTCTGTGAAAAAGAAAGCACATCCTTACTGCTTCCATAGGAATTAGGAGGGTAAGTTGCAGCCAGGTGCTGCTAATCAAATAAATCATCAGCCAATGAGACCACCTCTATACCAGCAGAAGTTCTGGATGTTCACTCTGTGCTTGACTTCCTCCCATAGTCCAAAATGTGGGGTTAGGTTAATTGGCACTTCTCGTTTGTACATAGGGGTGAATTGTTGCCTTCTTCTCATTGTTAGCCTTATGATGGATTGACTACCTGTACAGGGTGTACCTTGTCTCTCACATTGTGATAGCTGGGATAGGTTTTAGCCCTTGAAAGGGAGAAGTAGAAAACAATTGATTGATATTTGTATTTTTTAAAATTTGTTTCGTTTTTTAAGATCTAGGAATTGGACTGAATACCAGAAAAAGACTGAATACTTGCAGACTTAATGGACGTGATTCCAGGAAGTTCTTAAGTGTTGAGTACTGTCCAAAACCACAGTTAATCAAGTCCACAGGGGGCCTCAGCTGGTCTTCCGTGGAATTTATTTTGGGTGCTTGCCTCCCTAGACTTTACTTAGGAAATTATACACAAACATTAAAAAAATAAAAAGAGTAAAACAGATAAAGAAGACAGGATATTTTTCTTTCTTGTTGTTTGAGTTCGCTGAAGAAGTCTGGCTTTGTAACACACATACAGAATATGGATAGATTGATTAATCTAATTTCAGTGGAGAGCTCAGTCTCCAGATCAGGAAGATAAACATTTGGAATAACCTTGATATTTATTTGTTTGTTGGTAAGACAAACACAGGATGACAACACTCTGGTTTTGTACTCTGAGCTACCAGAATTTTTGGTAGTTTGCTGGTCTTGAGCATTCAGGTGTGCGTTAACACAACCTGCAAATTGTGATATCCCAGCAAATTCACACCAGTGTCAAGAGCTACATCTCACACTGATCTCAGTTTGCATGTAAAATATTTAAGTTCATGACAGTACAATTTAAAACAGACTGAACAAATATGGCCTGTTTGGAAGGGTTGCCAGGAGAATAATGTCTTTTGAACAGGCTAGATGGAAGTGGAGAAGCAGAGAATGGAGATGCAGAGCATCACACTTGACAAAAACCAAACACAGCATATCAGCACAAACACATCATACCAACTGCCAAGCATGGCGGTGGTGGGGTTTTGATTTGGGCTTGTCTTACAGCCACAGGACCTGGGCACTTTGCCATCTGAGTTGACCGTGAACTCCTCTGTATACCGAAGTGTTCTAGAGTCAAATGTGAGTCCATCTGTCTAACAGCTAAAGCTTGGCTGGAACTGGGTTATGCAGCTGGACAATGATCCCAAGCACACCAATAAATCTACAACAGAAGAGTTGCAACACTCTCATTCAAATATATTGTGTCAGGTTCAAACATAAAGAGTGCAAAAGATTACATTTCATTTAATACTTTTATGCTTAATATTGAAACCCTCTTGGCTCCATTATCAGTGAGGATATCGTCATTTGACCCAAAACATTATTCACTCTGGAGAATGCAAATATTGTTAATGCTATCATATTCAAAAATTCAAAATCCTTCTTTTGTTTTCATCAACTCTATAGAAACTGGCATCTGAGAAATATTAAGATGTGTCGTTTCATGCTGAAGGAAAATGGAAAGAAAACGTGATGAGGAACAAAGGAAATTTCAGCTGTGCTGCTCTGATTCATACTTTCTCTGCTGGATAGTGCTTTGTCCTTTGTTCAGATGCTTCCTCTGAGCAACAACTAAAATCCTTGGTGTGTTGGAGGGTTTTAGCAAAGAGCATTAAAATTCATCACGACAGTACAACCAGAAAGCTGTCATTGAGAGGCACATTTTATATTGTGTGCCATTTCAGATAAGAGCAAGGTCATCAGTATGGAGACCTTAATTATGGATAGACTTCTGCAAACCACACCAAAACATGTCACAGCCACACACCACACGTACCTCGACTTGCAGACATAATTAATTGGAAATGCCATCAGTTTATGTGGAAAAATGTCATTAATCCATTTGCGCACAGCTTGCAGAGGAAGCACGAATGAGTTTCATTTTATGAACTATATTACTCTGTAATGGAAGACTGGTTGACGTGCATGAGTTTTATTGTATTACAACATATATGTAAATATAAGTTACTTACCTAACGACCAGCTAAAGAAAAACTATGCAAACGTGTGTAAAGAAAAACACTCAGCAGAGGCTAGGAAGGGGAGTCTGCTGAACCATGCACTTATTCCTTTCTACAATCAAGATAGCGAAACAGAGCATTAATGAAAGGACTCTTTCAATAACAAGTTTCCAAAGTAAATGCTTGAGGGCTATTATAAAAAGTGCCATAACATTATACAATAAATGCCATCTGCTGTAGACTGATGAAAGAAGTGGTAAACAACTGGGTGCAATTATTTGTTAGGTTTTTACAGCTACACGTGTAACCTGAAATTAATCACAGTCTTTGTTTTTCAGTGGGGGGGGGGGACAGGATGCAAAGGATGAGCTCTGTGATTACTGGCTACATGATGACGGTGAAGCTAAACTCTTAGGAATGGGAAACATGAACCCTTTTTCCTTTCATAACAAAATCAAACAGTGGCTCTGTTCCCTCCAGTCAAACCCATGGAGAGTCCCACCTGAATCTTCAGCCATCTCAAGATATTTTACATCAGGTTCATTATAGTTCTCTGTCAGTTTTGCTTTAAAAAAAAACAAACTATAAAAACTGTATAAATGAAATGTTGGGACTTTAGTTTTGGTGTGATTGTTTGTTTGAATCAACAATGCTGTAGTCTCATAAATATGTAATAATTTACACCGTGCTCAAATGACGTGGCATGATACACCTTTCTAGCACTGGGTCGGGCCCCCTTTTTCCTTCAGAACTAATCCTTCATGGCATCTGGACTGAGATCTGGTGACTGTAGAGGCCATTTGAGAACAGTGAAGTCACTGCAATGTTCAAAAGACCAGGTTATGATGAATTGCACTTCGTGGCATGGCACATTATTCTGCTGGAAGCAGCCATCAGAAGATGGGTACACTGTGGTCATTAAGGGATCGGCATGTTTAGCAGCAATAGTCACGCAGGCTGTGGCATTTAAATGATGCTCAGTCAGACTGCTACATATGTGGTGCTTTTCTACACTAAGTGATCACTCAAAGGCCTTTTTTCTTACTAGTCTCATTCACCCATTTACACACATTCATACAGTACTTTCTTCTATGCCTCCATGCTCTTTATCATACACACATTCCCATGGATGCATGGAATTTAGAGTTAGGTATCTTGTCCAAGGATGCTTCAGACTGTAGCTTGGATTAGCGAGGGATCAAACCACCAACCTTCCGATTAGAGGACAACCCACTCTAGTTTCTAGAGAGAATATGGATCCATGCTTTCATGCTGTTCATGTCAAATTCCGAACCTACCATCTAAATGTTGCGGCAGAAATCGAGACTCATCAGACCAGGCGGCCTTTTTCTAATCTTCTATTGTCCAATGTCAGTGAGCCTGTTTGAATTCTAGCCTCAACTTCCTGTTCTTGGTGGAGAGGAGTGGCACCTGGTAAGGTGTTCCCCGGCTGCTGCATTCTATCTGCTTCAAGATTCGACATGTTATGCGTTCAGAGATGCTCTTCTGCTTACTGTAGCTGTAGCAAGTGGTTACTTGAGTTACTGTTGCCTACCTGTCAACTGGTCTTGCCATTCTCCTCTGAGCTCTCGGATCAAACAAGGCATTTTCACCTAGAGAACTCCCACTCACTGGATATTTTCTCATTTTCTGACAATTCTCTGCAAACCCCACTGTGCAGGAAAATCCCAGTAGATCAGCAATTTGTGAAATACTCAGACCAGCTCATCTGGCACCAACAACCACAACATGTTTAAAGTCACCTTTCTTTCACATTCTGATGCTCAGTTTGATCTTCAGCAGGCTGTTCAGACCATATCTACATACCTGAACGCATTGAGTTTCTGCCATGTGATTGACTGGCCAGTTAAATATTGGCCTTAACGAGCAGTTAAACAAGTATAACTAATGCAGTGGTGAATGTATGTTCCTACTCTCTGTCTCTTCTCAAAATCAGCTGATTGACAGTTCATGGGATCTGATTTAATATTGAAGCTGGCTAAATTTACAAACTCATATTAACAGAAAAACCTCGACTGCGGCAGGTTGGAGCGAGTCTCAGTCACAGTTTGGAAGTCTGGCATCAACGGGTTTGACTAGTTTCGGCAACAGGTTTCTTCCTCAAAAAGATCAGTGAGAGCAGATACCAGCACATTCATATTCCTATACTCTGTAAGACCTGAACAGTGATTTATTCCCTTGGCAACCATTGCTCACATTGAAAGCTTTACTACACACACACACACACAGAATGCTGTCTGGCAAAGCATTTGAAAGGCAAACTGCTCATGGATCACAAAAGCATATAGATAGAGGTGTGAGCGCTTAGTCCTGTAGTGCATAACAGTAGCGCTTCATTCAAGCAGAAAGTCATTAAATGAAGTGAAATTTGCCTACACTGCTCAAAGATGACCCCTGAAGGAATCCTCACAAGGTGAGCACATTTAGAAGTGCCTCATAGCTTGAAGGCAACCGAAATAAACAGCTGATATACTCACTAAACAAGATATTAAATCAAATCAAAGCAAATGATTACAGGTAAACTGAATTAGAAAAAAAAATCCCCAATACTGCAGCTTTATAAAAATACTTTAAATACATGAGATTTCTCCAAAATAATAATCAGTTTCACACTAATCTTAACTAGCACCACAGAACAATACAATAATAGATTCCCTGTCACTTTCTGTTTATCACCTGCATCCAACGCTTCTGCTTTCCTTTGCCAGTGCTGCTTTCAAGGAAGCAATTTTGTCACCAAAATCTTGGCAGAGTAGAGAGTATTTAAAAAAACCCAAAGGAGCTTGGGCTTAATCAGTGTCCATTAGTGTTCAGCCCTTGAGGATTATAGGAAGTCATTTTAAAGGGGTCAACACAATAAAACAATCCTGAGATAAAATAAATGAGAGACTGTTTGAAAGTTAGTTGGCGATGAAATCCTGCTGGCTGTTTAATCAGAAAATGATTCCTGGGAATTGAGCCGTCATTGTTCAAAGACGATCACTGTGTCTGAAGAGCTCTACTTACAAGCTTTTGATCGAGTGAAGTGTGACGCTTGGATGTAAAGACGTTTGTGCTATATTCATCCACCTTGACACAAATAGCCAAGGGGAAAAGCTGGGAAATGAGCACACACAGTGTATGGGAGAGTGAGGGATAAAAGAGAATAAATAAACCCAAAGTGGGATCTTAATCGGAACGTTAAAGAACAGAAGTTTAATAGTTGTTTAACAGGTGTGAAGAAGGAGAAGACGAATGGCTAATGGAGACAAAGAAAGGGTATTACTGCTGTCTGTGGTTTTCTATGTTTTCATCACTATTGGCTAGTCCCCTTTGATCAGTTTTGGTGCTTTCCGTGTGGTTTATCTGAGATTTCAGCTGCAATACAGCTGAAAGGCAGCTTATATATTAAAATCCCAGGCACTGTAAGCTGCATGCACTTTAGTGGACCTGTGTGGACAGACACAGAATACGCACTCAATAGTAAGTTGCTAAGTAAAGAGTTTCAAGGTGATATTCTACTCAAGACTTTAAAAAGAAGGGATAAGCTCTGTCAGTTTAAGACCTTCACGCTTACTTCTTACAAGACAGGATGGAGGACGCAAGCAACACATGTAAGGTTAGTACAAAAAGAATGAACGAATGAATAAACAAACAAATAAATTAAACCCCACAATGTGTTTGTGGGCTAAGCAAGCAGCATTTTTTTCAGTCCCCTCCAAAAGTATTGGAACAGAGAGGCCATTTTATGTCACACTGAAGACATTTGTGTGTGAAATCAAAAGATGACTATGAAAAGAGATAACAGAGTTTCAGCTTTTATTCCCTGGTATTTGCATCTAGATACACTGCTGGAAAAAAAATAAGGAACACTTAGAAACACATCACATCTGAATGGGAAAAGAATCATGCTTGATATGTGTGCTGATATGGACTGGGTAATGTGTGAGGAATGAAAGGGTGCCACACGGTTTGATGAAAAGGAAAATTTATCAACCTACAGAGGGCTGAATTCAAAGACACCCCAAAAATGCTACAGGCTAGTCCATTTTGCTGAAATTTCATTGCACCAACTTAAAATGGTATATAATGGTTTGTATGGCCCCGTGTGCTTGCATGCATGCCTGACAACATTGGGGCATGATCCTAATGAGATGATGGATGGTGTCCTGGGGGATCTCCTCCCAGATCTAGACCAGGCATCACTGAGCTCCAGGAGGTGAGGTGCAACCTGGTGGCATCAGATGGACCAAAACATAATGTCCCAGAGGTGTTGCATTGGATTTAGGTCAGGTGAGTGTGGGGGCCTGTCAATGGTAATTCACCCTCCAGGAACTGCCTGTAATACTCATGTCACAAGAGGTCGAGCATTGTCGTGCCCCAGGAGGAACCTAGGGTCTGAAAATGGGTCTAAGGATTACATCTCAGTACCTAATGGCTGTCAGGGTGCCGTTGCCTAGTCTGTAGAGATTTATGCATCCCTCCATGCCTTCCCAGACCATCACTGACCCACCACTAACTACTGAATGATTTTTACAGGCAGCATAACATTTTCCATGGCCCTTTCACGCCTGTCACATGTGCTCAGTGTGAACCTGCTCTCATCTGTGAAAAGCACAGGTGCCACGTGCCAGTTCTGGTATTCTATGGGAAATGCTGGGCAGTGAGCACAGGGCACACTAGAGGACATTGTGCCCTCAGGCCACTCCACCCTCATGAAGTCTGTTTCTGATTGTTTAGTCAGAGACATTCCCACCAGTGTCCTGCTGGAGGTCATTTGGAAAGGCTCTGGCAGTGCTCACCCTGCTCCTCCTTGCACAAAGGAGCAGATTTCGATCCTGCAGATGGGTTAAGGACCTTCTAGGACTCTGTCCAGCTCTCCTGGTCTAGCTGCTTGTCTCCTGGAATCTAAAAAATAGGGAAAAAACTGTCAAAAAAAGATGAGGGTGGAAAAAAATGCCACCTGTAAACCCATTACTGTTTTGGGGGTCATCGCATTTTTGCCCCTCTAGTGCACATGTTGTTGATTTCATTAACACCAAAGCAGCTGAAACAATCCTCTCTCCTTTTTAACTTACTGGTTCAATATCCCAAAAGTTCAGCTGACTTGGCTTTTTACTCTGATTTAAAAGTGTTTTTTAATTTTTTTTTTTTGGAATAGTGTGTCTTAAAAAACTTAGAACATAACACACTCTGGATCAAAACACAGTTTTTTAAAAATGTGTGTCATATTCTATGTTGTTAAACATATCTAAATGTAAAAGCTCTGATCTCTCTTCTCATTTTTGTGTTTTAATCTCACTCACAAATGTCTTCAGCGCACAGAAAAAGCAAAGTAATCGGCCTTGCTGTTCCAGTGCATTTGGGGGACTATATTCTACTACTTTAAAGAAAAACATTACAACTAATTAAATACTGTTGTCACTGATCTCTGTTTGTATATTCAAAATGCTAATCCAGCTCTGCCCAAATGAGAACACATTGCCAAACAGTGCAACATAAATTTACATATAAACTAACAAAGCATTTTTTTAGATTGATCACGAGTACCTAAATGGGGAATGAGGACTAAAGGTAAAACCACATAGGATTATCAGTAATTTCAATTTTTCTCAGTCTCAGAGACCTATAACATATCATATTATATTGACACCTGCTACTCATGGTATTTCTTTGTCAACATTACACCAGAGTCTTTTAGATGTATGCCGTTTTTAAAATAAGGTGCATTTATGCTGTGGGCTTGTAATAACAACTGATTTGATTAGATCCGTTCTGGACATACAGTGTTGTGAAAAACACGGTTTTCACAGGACTCTGTGCAGTGCTGTGAAAATCATATACAACAAATACACTCTTACTGCTTCCATAGAAATTAAGAGGGTAAGTCACAGCCAGGTGATGCTAATCAAATGCACTTGATTAATTGATCATTGATCATCAGCCAGTGTGACCACCTCAATAAGAGCATAAGCTTTTGCATCCAAGTGTGCCACAGTGTGTGGAGTGGACGCCCCAGCAAATTCACACAAAGGTCTGACCACACCATGCTCAGAGGAACTGCAAAAATCCCAGGAGCTACATCTCAGCCTCAGTTAGCATTTTAAAAATTAAAGCTCATGACAGTATGATTTTATAAAAGACTGAACAAGTATTACTTGGTTGGAAGGGTTGCCAAAAGAATTAAAAAGAATATGGAAGCATAGCTTTGGGCTTGCAAAGTTGCATCTGAACAAACTGCAAGACTTCTGGAACAATGTCCTTAAGACAGACAAGACCAAACTGTAGAGATCTAGCCATGATGAATGGTACCAGGTGTGGTAAAAACCAAATACAGCATATCGGCACAAAAATCTCATGCAAACTGTTAAATACAGTGGCGGAGGAGGAAAGATTTTTGCTTGTTTTCCAGCTACAGGACCTGGGCACCTTGCAGTCAATGAGTTGACGATGCACTCCTCAACGTATCAAAGTACTGTAGAATCAAATGTGAGGCTGTCTGTGCTACAGATGAAGCTTGTCTGAAACTGGGTCAAACAATAGGACAATGATCCCAAGTACACCAGGAAATCTGCAATATAATGACCGTAAAAGGAAACAATTGAGACGTTGTAATGGCCCAGTCAAAGTCTAGACCTCAACCTGATTGAAATGTTGTGGCAGGATCTTAGAAGAGCTATCTATAAGCAAGCAGACTTAAATGAACTGAGGCAATGTTGTTAAGAAGAGTGGGCCAAAATTCAAAACAGATTTCTAGTGTTACAGCTGTGTCTTTGTGTGTTGAAGTAGCTATAGCATGACCAGTTGCTATCCTTAGCTAAATTTAACTTAAACCAGTGCCGTGTGGTGACCTTTACAGAAAGAGAAGCTAAGAAGATGACTACCAGTAGCTTGTCTAGCTCACTATTCTCAGTTTCCCATCAGACCACAGGTTTATCCGCAATGCACATGTGCAAACAATAAAAGAATGCTGCTGTCCTCTAAGCTTGTCCTGTCAGAGTCTTTGTTAGCAGGACACGGGCACACCTATGAAAATGACAAAAACTATAGGTTCAATGTCTTTGAGTCAAGCCTGCTTCCAGAGACAATAGCCAGCTGCGGCCACAAGATGGCAGTGATTTAGCATATAGATAATAAACAAATAAAAAGGCAATGGAAGCTCCTTTATGGGACAGAATGCTATATGAGCTGTCAGGAAAGATCACTTTCTCTTTGTCATGCTTCAATTAATGTCTATTTTGAGATACTGGATGCAATGCCATTGACCTGAAGTAGATACTGTTCCCAAATGAAACTCTATTGCCCACTTCTCCAACACATGCATGAGCTAGAAGATATTTTATTTTAGTGTTATTTCATTTTGCTATTAGCTAGTAAATGTAAATACATGCAAGGCTTTTTTTTTTTAAAGGCATGCTATATTCATACATACATACATGTATATAGTATGTGTGTATATGTGTGTGTGTTTTTGTGAGTACAATACAGTGATTTGGAATTCTTAAGGACACAGCAGGACACAAAGTACTATAAAATCACAGAGGAGCTTCATTTTTAAAGACGTGTGTGTTGAGATTTCCTGTTGATTTGACAGAGTTTGATAAGGTGACATTTAAATATAAGATGGGATCAAAGGTTTGCCTTTGACAGTTTAAATTTTACAGTTCCCAGGAGTGAAACAATGCTCAGCTATGTCCCATCTTCCCATAACACAGACATAATTATAATTTTCCTTCATTCCTGCTTTTAAAGAAAGCTTTTTGTTCCCATCAACATTTCCTTGCTTCCCTTTGTTCTTTTTTTATATCAAAACCTCAGCCACAGTGTGACAGCCTGTAAAAGCATCCAGCGAGATGTAGACACATTAAAAGGCTCTTCTGATCTTTACTGCTTTTATAGGGGCTGCTCATGAAAGAGAAAAGTGTTATAATGCCCCCCCCAGTTTGTGACTTGGAGTCTCAAGAGAAGATCCTAGAGCATGCAGTTGCAGACATAACCTCTCCATAATATTCCCAAGCACGACAAAGAAGAAATAAACAACCTAATAGTGTAATTTTGCATGTAAAAATGTACAAAGAAAACATGAAAGAAGCACTGGACTTTTTCCATGTGCCTCAATAACATACTTGAGATGTACATGATTCCTAAAAATCACAAAACATTAACAAATATGCCAGGTTATGAATGTGCAGAAAGTTTTAAACACGCACAGAAATTTTGCTGAAATACATCAGAGATGTAAGTCCACGTGCTGATCAGATTATGCATGAATAGGTGATGCATGCATGTGTAGAAAGGTTAATATCACAAACAGATATCTTTATGATTTCCTAATATCAGACACACTAATCGCACTAAAACTTCAACACAAAAGGGGACAAAAATGTAAATCTGTATTTTCACTGATTCTGCAGGCATAAGAGTCATAAGATTCAGGCATTCAAGAGGGCCTCAGAATAGAGCCACTACCCCTCCATATCTTACAAGTATTCCTCCCTGGCACATACCAGGTGGGGTGCTGCAGATATTTCCTAATGGGAGGAGGCCTTGGAGCAGACAGAGGACAGGCTGGACAGACTGCATCGTCTGGTTGGCTTGAGAAGGCCTTGGCGTCGACTTTGCAAGAACAAGAGAAGGTGGCGAGGGAGAGGGAGGACTGGGCATTTTTCTTACACTGCTACCCCAACTCCCTGTACCCTGATAAGTGACAGGAAATGGATGGACGGATCTATCTATGTTAATTAGGTCTGAGAACTATAGGGAGCTTAGTGCTATAGGCTCTAAATTACATTCGCTAAAAATTACAGCTCTAATTAAGAAACTGCTGTGGATCTGTAAACTATGACTTGTGACTCACGTTACTCAGTAAGCACATTTTATTTCTATATATCACCCAACCGAAGGACCCATGAGTTTATGCCACTGTGATCCGTCTGTCCATCCAGCCACAAGGGGCCAAGGGGTCTCCACAGCGGATAAATCCGCATCGGTAATTTGGCCCCTCCATGGTGAGAGGGGCTTGTTTCCCCACCTAAAATTAAACCGGGGATCGCTCGCTTGTAAGATGAATATGTAAACCACTACACTACTATGGACACTCTGCTCCTCCTTAAGTACCGGTCAGATTTGAGTGAAACTTGCACACAGTGATCACCTAATACGCACTCAGGGTCATATTTGTTGTTTCAAAGGCACATTTCCATTTTCACAGGAATCGCTAATTCCTGGTTTGGACTGTAATGCTCATGTGCCCCTCTGACATCTATGTGTGAATGCTGTCGTTAGGTTTATTTATGGCATGATAATGTCTTAAGCTAGGTTAGAGCTGGCCAACAACTTGCACCATTGTCCTGGGCATGAATGCTTGCATGTGTTTTTGACTTATCCGTGAATTTTAATACTTATTAGTTAGTGTAATGTAGCCAAACTACTAAAGAAAAATATCGCTTTCATTCAGTACTTCACACATTTCAGTAACTTGTGAACTGAGATGGATTACGAGCTGGATGAGCTGCTACGTCACCGACGTTCTGGTTTTAGGCTAAGTGTCATATAAACACAGAAACAATAACGTAATTACCTTCTCATTTTGACAAGTTATATTGTAAACACATGCAATGCAACAGCAAACAAGACATATTAGTGTTTTATTATGTATTCATTGTATAATTTGTGGCTTTGATGACTGTCATGCTCTCATTTAACTAACACTGGCTATAATCCAATGTAATGATCTTAAAAAGGTAAAGTCTGTTGGGCTTTTACACCCGAGCCTACTGGCTCCTCAGGCCGGAGCTTATCCTGGTTTCTGTAGTTTCTTAGCAACTTAGGAATTAAATTCCTCCTGGATGGAGTGCTAGCCCATCACAGGTTACCTTCCCAGTATTTACTGGTATTCATTTCTACTGTTGGGTGGACAGAAGCACAGTTGCGGTTGGGGCCTTGCCTAAGGGTCTTGGCATGATAAGGGGCTGACCGGGCTTCAGACTCAGGACCTCTCAGTCATGAGCTTGGCACCTCAACCATTACACCACCACCCCCTCTGTAGTCATCTTGGTTTGCCCAAAAGATTTAATCTACAGGGATGTTCTGTATATGCACACGCTGCAATCCCTCCATTTGTTGTCATGAAAGCTGGGATGGAAATATTAAGAGGATTCACAAATGTGCACATCTTGCTTTGTGATTAGAATGGAAATAAATGTCTAATAATAGTTCTGCACAAAAGAGCAAAATCATGCAGAACTGCTATGTTTTAATTGATCTTCTTAATAACCACACTGTGTATCTCAGCTTCCATATTGTAAGTGTAACAATAATCTCATTTGCTGCTATTCAGACGAAAAAAGTTTTGAAAATGTAGCCAGCCTAGTACTCCACTGTCATAAGTCCCTGCATGGGAGTCAACACCTGGCTGTGTATCAGACACTGTGGGATGTTGCTTCATGTTCGGGCCCACCCACCTGTCACCAAAGGCACCCAGCGGTGACATCCCCAGCTTATTGCTCTGCCAAGGTGAGAGCTCAGGCAGAGGGACGCAATCGCTTCGTCTGTCTGTCCGTTTGGTTGTGTGTCAGCGTCAAAACCACCCTGCTGAATTTCATGAAACTTTGCGAAGCAGGGAAAAGAAAGAGAAACCACTAAATTACGGCTCACTTTCTCTGAAAGCCACCAGGCTCGGCAGGAGGATGCGTGTTTGCCCACCTTGTTGATTTGGCAGAACCTGTGGTCTAACAATGAAGCAAACAGTCACTGAAGAACTATTTTGTCAGAAATACAACAGAGGAACAACTGCAGTGCAGCCAAGCAAACACATGCTATTTTAAAAAATCAGTCAGCCGTGACCAGGAGAGACTTTGATCCAACACTGTGGGACATGTATTTGTTCTCATAAAAGCAGGGCACAGTGAAAAGAGTCAACAGGATTTTTGAGCACCGTTCACAGCCAGGACATCTCGCTTCCTACCTCATAATCTGTTAACGTTGCAACTCATAGGTTCTTTGGCAGGGTTATTAAATTGTTTAAGTAGCTACTGAATTGTTTTTTACTTAAAATAATACTTTAAGTATGCATACACACTGTGCACGTGCATGCTGTATTTAGCTATCTACATCCATGGCTCAGTGTAAAGTCATGTGAAAAGGAAAGTTTTCACAGGTTTGTATGCAGTCCTGTAAAAACTAAGTACACGCTATTCCTTCTATAAGAATTAAGAGGGTAAGTAGCAGCCAGGTGCTACACTTCATAAATTGCTCATCAGCCAGTTTGACCACCTCTGTAAAAATAGAGGTTTTGGCAGTTTGCTGGGCTGGAGCATTCATGCATGTTAATACAGTTCTCGGGAGTGGACGCCACAAGAGTTGCATCTCATAACTCACCCCAAGGTCGGCCTGTGCAATGCTCAGAGAAACCCCAAGAGCTACATGTCGGGCTTTACAGGCCTCAGTTAGAAGGTTAAATGTTAAAGTCCATTACAGTACAATTAGATAAAGCCTGAGCAAGTATGACTTGTTTGGAAGGGTTGCCAGAAGAAAGTCTTTTCTCTCTGAAGAGAATATGGTAGCAAGGCTTAGGTGTGCAACATTGCAACAGAACAAAGCGCGAGATCGCTGGAACAATGTTCTTTGGACAGAGGAGACCAAAGTGGAGATGTTTGCCTACAATGCACAGAGCCATGTTTGGTAAGACATAAAAAAGCACAGCATATCATCACAAACACCTTGTACCTTATATGTCAAGCACAGTGGTGGAGAGGTGATGATCTGGGCTTGTTTTGCAGCCACAGGAGCAGGGCACCGCGAAGTCACTGAGTCACCCACAAACTCCTCTGTATACTGTAGAGTCAGTGTGAAGCCATCTGCCCAACAGCTACAGCTTGGCAAGAGCTGTGCATGAATGAATACCCACAAACCTCACTGAGCTGAAGGTTCAGCCAGGTTGTAAAGAAGAGTGGGCCATAATTCCTCCACAAAATTGTAAGAGACCGATAAAGTCATACTGTATATAAAATGATTACTTCAAGTTTTTACTGTTAAGGATGATTCTGCCAGCTACTGAATCACAGGGCACACTCTGATTTTTGCATGCCTGTGTAGAGTCCTACAAAAAAAATGTAAATTTCAGATGACTATATACAGTAGCTGTAATTGTCAGTGGCTGATTCCACGATTTGTACTCTGAATTAAAAGTGACTGTCAGAGGCAGGGCTTCAGAGGGAAAGGAAATGCAATGTGCAATCCAATGGAACTGCTGAAACACCAGCATTAATTCATTCAGAAGCACTCATAGGATATGTAATCTATTTGTCGTAGGTGTGGCATTTTTGGGGTATTCCGCATTAGTTGAGGCAATCAGTCTCGAGTTATGCTCCATTGTACACAATGACATGCATTAAGCAGTATCCCCACACACCCTCCCAGTTTGGTGGTTTTAGGCTGCAAAGTTCCCATCTCTCCCTTTCGCATGCTGCTGCTGTCCTGCATCACTGCCTGCTGCTTCAGCCGCTCCACCACCCTACCATTCGCCTCTAAGCTCCAAGGGAATGTTTACTCATCGCTCCCCAATTTCTATGCGTATTATATTTGCGTGGAGTAATAAGCTTGCAGCCTAGATACCAAACTTGATCTGTATTCTGCTGCTGCAATGAATCAATCATTTCAAATGTGACAAGAATAGAAATTAGAATATTGAATTTCTATATATAGCCACACACCCTCACATATACATACTGTATGTATAGATGAATGCTTTGAAAGGCTAAATATAATGAATATAAATGCATTCAAAATAAGGAACGGGGGTTTTAATGTTTTGGGGTTCTTTTTGATTTAACAATAAGCAAAAATATACCTGAATTAATATTAATATGTATGCATGGGTTATGAGTGATTAAATGTTAGTTTTCTCATTCAAAATTAAAACACTTTTGCTCATGGCTGCAAACAACCCCAGTGCGAGCAGAAGGTCACCACTCAATGAAGCCAAAAGAACCACATCATCTGCAAATAGACACCAAAGCAGTGACCCTCCACCACGTGGCTACACCTAAAAATTCTGCCCATAAAGCTATGAATAGAATCACTGTCAACTAGCAGCTGAGTGTGAAGCAGCTGGGCTGAGAATTAGCAGGTCCGTGCCTGAGGCCATGGCTCTCAGCAGGAAAAGGGTGGCGTGTCCACACTGGGACGAAGATTAGTCGCTGCTTCAAGTGGAGGAGTTTTATCCTCTGCAGCCCCCAGTCGTGCGTTGGTCGTGGGATTTGGACGAGGTGCAGCCAAGTCACACGACAGTCGGTGGGGCTGCAGCCCCTGCGCATAAAAGCAAAATTTCGGTCACGTGATGCGAACTCGCTGGTGCGCCCGTCGACTCCAGAGGTTTAAATATCTTGGCGTCTTGTTGACGAGTCAGGGGAGAACGGAGCAGGAGACTGACAGACAGATTGCTGTGGCGTCTGCAGCGACGCTTTACCGATCTGTTGTGGTGAAGACAGAGCTGAGCGTGAACGCAAAGCTGTCAATTTACCAATTGTTCTGAGGTCCTGCCCACATGTATGACCACGACCTCTGGGTAGCGACAGAAAGAATGAGATTATGGATACAAGCAGCAGAAATGAGTTTCCTCCAAAGGGTGTCTGGGCTCTCTCTTAGAGATAGGGTGAGGAGCTCAGAGTAGAGCTGCTGCTCTGTCACATCGAACGTAGCTGCTTGAGGTGGTTCATCTGACTAGGATGGGTCCCTCCAGGGCTTGGAAATGCTGCTGTGTCCTGAAAGAGGAGCTAGAGGAGGTGGCGGGGGAGAGGAAAGTGTGGGTATCTCAGCTTAGACTGGTGCACCTGCAAGCTGGAACAAGATAAGTGGCAGTGGATGGATTGATAAATTCGCAGTAAAAGATGCATCATTTCCAGATTTAGAGTATTCAAATAATGAACACACACACACAATACTGACATTTTCATATTATTAGGGGTTTGTGTGCATTGCTGTAATTGCATGTGTGGATAAGACCTGTGGTGCTGCAGGGCTAAGATAAGTGCAAGCCACTGAGCTCCGTGTTAAGCCATGTGCTGTGAGCCAGGTCTGTATGTCCTCCTGGAGTGGAGTGAATGAGAAGCAGAAGCCACGACAACCGAAGTGCAAAAAGAAACCTGGAACACCAACTCTACTTCCAACCCCGACATTCAGCTTAAATTCCATCCAGGCC
>VUQH01013412.1:4162-26330 GCA_015106775.1 Etroplus canarensis
ACTTGATTTGCCCCCCCCCCTCCCCCCTCCAGTGTTTAGTAAAGCCACCCCCTTCAACATCAGAAACTGACCGTATTCCAGCAAGTTCCACTTGTTGACCGGACTTCTTGTTTATGTTCTGTTGTTCGTGTTTATTCACTTTTCAGCACAGTCTTTAAAACGAAATAAAGGGGGAGGACGTGATATTTGCAGTTCTTTCGCAAGGCCAGCTCAATCTGCTCTCTGGCACAAAGTCCAAATACATCACCCACGTTTTTCGATGTTGCCTGACAACACAAACAATTACGGATGCTTTTGTTGTGCTGTCTGATACTGCAGCTTCTCAGAAAGCCAAGAGAAACCACATGGGTTTGCATTTTACCAACAAATCTAAAACTTAACAAAGACAATCAGTAAAACAAACCTTCCCCATCAACTTAAGCGAAAATGGCTTCTGCTCCAACAGTGCAATGCACCAACAAGTAATGGAAAATTACTGTTCATTTTTTACTTTGGTCTCATCTCCTCCTAGGCAGAAGGACTTCTGCGCTTAAATGCCGCACGAGTTAGATTAAAACACACACTGTTTGTGTAGCCCACTTGCCATCTTTCATCTTCAGAGGACAAACTAGCCCAAGTACTCCTACCTCTCTGCTTCGTATATGCTCAATGAAAATTGCTGGTGATGGTTTTCTTTTATACTGTAGACAGCCAGAGAAAAAAATGAAAAAAGAAAAGAAAAAAAACTCAAAGAGCAAGAGCTTTTTGGGCTGCTGAGCATTTGAGCCCACCGTGCAATGCCCCTTTCCTCCATACTCCAGTTTTTAGTGTGTGACAGTCATGTGAACAAAGCTATGCACATTCTTTCATGCATGAGCCTATAACCACAGTAAGGATTCTGACAGGGAGTCAGTGAAAAAAAAAAAAAATCAAGAGGATTTAATCTTCAAGATCACAGACTTTTCACCTTAGACTTTTAGAACTGTTGTTATAAGCAGTTTGCTCATAGTGCCTATGACTGGGCAAACCAGCACTGACAGAGGCTGGGTGTAAACGGTCAAATTTCTTTACTTACAGAATAACTCATTTTAAAAGTTCATATCTTCGTAGTGTACTTGGAATATATCAATTAATGTTGAAAAAATACAATTTCTCTTATACTGCACATTTTTGCAGCAGTCTCTTTAAGGTCCCCAGAGAATAGTCCAGTCTGCTCTCATTAGTCAGCTGGCCTGACAAAAAGGACATTGAACATTAGTTACATACTGTAACCCCTAATCTATGAGTATTGCTGCAGGCTGTTATGAGCCGGTAACTACGAACAAAACTTTGTAGTTCAAAATACACATTTCAAATTAAATGTTTCTTAAAGTTTCAACAATTTCTTGTCATCCCTTAGCATTACAGTTGAAACATAGCTCTGATATGAGGGCTAATGGTGATGTTAGTCATATTTCCTATTCCACATGTTAGCACTAAGGATTTTTTGTTTGTCTGTTTGTCACTTTGGCAACTGCCTTCAAAATTAAAAGTAGCTAACTGGGTCTTCATTTCCTCAGATGTAAGGAGTGCATGAAAACTCATGTTTTTTTTCTGGTGGCTTTTCTTATACCGGACAAATTTTAGAAATCTCAGAAATCTCAGACATGACAAATGTATAAAATGGCAGAGTGAGAATCAGCTGTTCATTCCTTGTCTTAAGCTAGGTAGGTATTATGCAAATTTCTTACATGGCTACACAAAAAGTAAATTAAGAAAAATCACAACTGCCAATGAGACATTTTAGGCAGTTAAGCAACAGTGCTTTCTGTAGGAGTGAATTACTCCCTCTAGGGTGGACTTTGTAAATTTGGAAATCTTTTACATGTACAAAAAAGCAATACAAGTCGCTAAAGGGAAAAGACTCAAAAGCATAATATGGGCTCTTTAACAAACTAATAATACCAGAATGAAATGTCCATATGATGTGGATTCACTTAGTGGGTCTAGAAGGCCGTTTTAGGCCAGATTCACTTCAGTAAATATGTCACTGAGTGCACTCTTTGAGCCAGAAAGCTCTTCTGTGAAGCCTGTAATGAATAGTTAGATCCAATGTGGAGGGGTTGAAAAAGCAGAGGACCAAAAAAGAAAAGCACAGAGGGGGTAAAAAAAAAAAAATCTACCAGCAGAAGTGCAGAGGAACATACCATGACACTACCGTCTTAAAAAAAAGAAACCGATAAAGCTAACAGATGTTTTTGGTACTGTCTCATGGATTTGAATCTGGCTTGTTTGGATTCCTGCTTGAGCAAACGGGAGTGACAAGGAAATCTCGCGCTGTTGTCTGTGTCGTTTTCTACCCCTATGATCCAATAAGCCTCTGAGCCACGTGATGACACTTACGGATGTTGTGCTCCTCTACTCTACACCCTCCCGTCAATGTTCCCTGGTTGTGCACTAAATTTTTTATTAGATTCAAGCAGTAAGGCAAAGAGCAGATACGCTACCCCTCACCCACCTACACACACACAGACACTCTCCCCCTGCAATTCCTCCATTGAGCAAAACAATGTGGAGTCGAGAAAGGGATCAGAGGTCTTTTCCTGGGCCAAACCCCCACAGTCTCCCTCAGACGAGCTCACATGGTTTGAATCAATGCTGCCACTAGAGCTGTTTAGTGGACTGGTTCAATAAATACTATCAGGCTCTCTGAACATCTAAGAAAAATGTATGTGATTTGTGCCATTATTCAGAAAAAAAAATCTCTCTGAAAAAAGTAAGCAGTGAAGATGAAGACTACAATGCATACAAAACAGTTATGGGTGCTTTTGAACATAAGAAATTCCTGTCTAAATTTCCCTTTGTCGTGCGTTTCTATAGTCTTGAGACAAGGAGGAAATTGGCCCTTAAGAGCCTGTGGAGATTCCTGCCTTTTTTAGCTCCTTGAACAGTAAAAGACAACAGAACTCTCTCTTTTATAAAGGCCTGCCCAAGCTTTATGCAGTCTACTTCCATTGAGGCAAAGAATGGAAAGGAGCTCCGCTATACTGACTCTGTTGTTGCAATAAAACTCTTATTGCAGCAGATATGGTATCAGTAAAATTAAATCTCCCATGGCAGCTAGCAGACAGTCAACCCAAGAAACTATACAGCAAACCCATGCACAAATCAAGAGCTAAACCAAGTCTTACTGGGATTAAAGTACTATAAACTGCTATTTATAGACTCTCACTACAACTAGCACAGGGCCTCAAACTGAAATACTTATTTTCATAAAGATAAGTAATGTGAGCACAGTGTATTATAATTATTTACTAAATATAAATGAATTAAATTCGTGCATGGCCTCAAAAATTGTCCAGTTAAGGCCATGCTGCTGCTGCCGAGGAACGTTGGACTATGGGAACAGCTACCCAGATTACCAGAAGAACCAGGGATAACACTGGCATGAAAGTTTGATCTGATTAACGCTGGCATGGCTGCAAAAAACCTGGTTTGAATTAAGTGCATATTTCTGGAACTCAAAAGCTTGGTGTAACGTGGCCTGGATCAAAGCGCAGCAGTCTTAGAGGTTTCTCAGAAGAAGAAAAAAAAATTAAAAAACACACCCAAACCTGCGCGAATACTGAGACAGAAAAGAGAGACGAAAGTGGGTCAAGTATATATAGGCGTGTTGCAGCTATGATGCTTACTGATTATGATAAGGAGGAGAGCTGTTGTGCACATTTTATGGGGTTTAAATAAATGAAATGGTGACACAGGAACAAAAGGCCTTACAGTGGCAATTTTAGTTGCAACTGCAGTGTGACAAAGATAAAAAAAAATTAAATAAAAAAAAAACATAGGAAATGTATAGATTATAAAGCGCACACACATACACCAACACAGAGGTTTTAACTTGAGCAATTAGTGAGATGAAGTTGAGGTGGCACCTACAGTGATTGGAGCCGTTCCAGTGCTGGTTTCTGATGGACGTGCTGTATGGATGGGGCGCCCCGGGCACCAGTCCTTTCTCCGGGATCAAGCATCCTCTGCTCTGGTTGTAGTAATCCATCATTAAAAACGGGTTCGGGCTGGGATTCAGTCCCACAACGTCCACACTCTCATACATCATACGAAGCAGGGCGACGGCAGGGGGTAAATATGATTAAAAAACCGAAGTGTTCTCAGGTACACTGGAGCCGTGTGGGTTTCAGCTCGCCACCAGCAGCGGTGCCGAACGGGGGGGAAACTGCATCAAAATCGAGGGGAAAGTGGTACATCCAAGCACGGCGGGGATATCTGGACATCTGGCATCCCCTCAAGGCGCCGTGAAGATCGAAAGCCAAACCGACGGGTGAACCGGTGTCCGAATTCGTCTAATCGGATATGAAAACATCATCTAACAAAGCTGTCTGCATCGCGTCCGAGGTGGGAAACTCGACACCGGTTCACTTCAACAGAACGTATCGGTCTTCGCTTCTCAAACACGGAGCAACATATGAGGCTGTATCCACGCGAGAAGTAATAAATCAGACCCCAAACAGAGCACACATCTCCAGAGTCTGGGTCGATAGCGCAGGGAAATGTGGGGTGGAAGGGGGGGGTGTGCAGGCGCAAATATCATAGAGGGAATTCCGCAGAGTTGCAGTTTGTCCTTTTGGGTTACGGTCGGCTGTCCCGTTTGCGCCCGTCGTGGATGGACTCCTGTCAGCTCCGTAAAACGAACCAGTCTCCTTTGGTGCGGCTTCCCTCCGTCGGACTCTGCTACCCCAGCGTCCGGGTTTCTGTTAAAACGCGCCGCGCTGCGTTGCTTTGTGTTTGAAGCGAGACTCCTCTCTCGTTCCCACACCAAACCGTGCGGCTATCTGGTCCCGCAGAAATGTGACAAGGCACAGCAGCTGAGGGCTTTGGCTCCACCTCCACCTTCTTTTTTTTTATTCCGCTTCCCCTCGGTGCCTTTCAAGCGTCGCCCCTCCTACGTTTAACCCCTTCAGGGACGTCACTGTGGATCTCCCTCTCTGGAAACACGGGCACTGAGGAGGGGGGGGGGGGACCCGCAACCCTCCGTCAAACTGAGCAGCGGGGACTTTAAATAGGAATGTATTTGAGGACACGGTTAAGTTATATAAGCTCATGGAGATCACGGACATAATGGCTGAAATATCAGCATGCATCCCTCTTGCTTCTTTTCCTGGAAGTTCCCGTTTATATTCTCACTCTTCATTTGGGCTCCTCCTTCCAACTAATTTGACCCTTTCTCCTCATCAGTCCCGACCCTCCGATTTTCTTCTCCCCCAGCCGCTGTCTCCCTAATTTGCCTAATGCTATGCGGCTGAACTTTTCCTGAACTCAGGCAAGTAGGCAGCCTCACCTCCTGGTGACCCACTGGCTGACTCGGATTCGCCTCTCTGGCTTGCTCTCATCCCACATTATTCAAGGTTTCCCACCTTGTACATCCAGTGTAACACCATTACACTTTTCCTCCAGTGCTGCCCAGAGAGGCGCCTCAGTTCACATAACACACATGAGGACAAAAGTGCCAAAGTCACCCAGTCATAGTAACAGGACGCTTCACTTTTCTCACAGTTTAGTTTGCAGATAGAAAAAAAACCTTCCTGGACTTTTCCTAACTTCAGAATTGCATCACACCCCTAATAAAATGTTACTCTCACTTCAGACCTAACATTCCAGGTAACAAACTTGCAGCTGTCTCATCTGAAGCATGGGGCCATACCAAAGCACAAACTACAAACAGTATGTATTCTTAACAGTCAGCTGATGCAAATATCAACGCTGATAAAATATGGTGGCTATGAAGTTCATGGTGTTAAGTACATCACAAGTTTTCACAAACAAATCCCCTGTCCAATGTTTTTCTCTCTCTCTCTTCTCATGTGCCTAAAAATCTCTGATTCTGACTGTCATGTGATCTGGAGGACAGCTGCTGGCCCAAATTGTCAGTGCATGCCTAAAAGTAGAGATTAAGGCCAAGCACCCACATACAAAATAGTGACTTTATTTTACATTTAATCGTAAAACACACATGCACATACCAACATGAGAATATTCTGCATGCTTCACAATTCATCAGGATGTCCCTGATAATGTCCTATGCTGCAGATTGTGCATTTAGGCATCTCATTTGGATGCAAAGCTTTTGAGAACTGCCGGTGTGGACACAAAAGATTCAAGAGTTTTATTGTCATTTCAAATCACATTTAGCTGATGCAGAACATAGTGAAATGAGAGAGACTGCAAAGCATTTGATACCTGAATGGCCTTGTGAAATGCACCGGCGCAAATACAGTCAAGAACAAAAACCTGAGCGTCTTGTATTGTAACCCACACCACTGCTGAGACAATACCTCTCCTCCCCCGCTTTCCCTACACCTGAGCCACAGGCCACAGCTGGGTCTGACCAGCATGGTTTTCGGAAGGGATTATCTGCATGGACACTGGCATGGGGGCTTGGACTGCTCCGCCTCCAATGACTGTGACACTTATTTAATGCAGACCCCTAGTGTGTTTACCCTGCCTGATAAGAGCCGATGTGCAGGCCGGGACCATGGCGACCCCTTGCCTGCACTGATAGCGCAGCCACACATTCCTTGACAGGATTAGTCCAATGAGTAATGGCTGTCAGAAAATGCTAATTTTCCAGGCACTGTTTTCTTCTCCAAGGGGGGAGCATTCATCCCTGGGTAATACCCTCTTATTGCATAAAACAAGCTGAGAGATAACACACTGCTGATCATTACTTATTAGGAGAGGGGAGAATACAAGATTAGGCTGACATACAGTCCTTTTCCCACAGCTTATTTGTAGTGAAAAAATATCTTTGTCGTGTCAAAAAAGGACCCAAATAAAAACAAGTGGCTAACAATAAATAAACGTGGCATTTATATTTTTTTTTACAGGAGAAGGGTGACATTGGAGCAGAGGACTCCTCTGAGTAGATATTTGGAGAACTGAACACATTGCATTATGTTAATGGAAAAATGGGGACTGGTTTGGTGTCCAGTCTGCATGTGAGAGTTAGACATTACAAACACAAAATCTAAGAGCTGGAACATACGCTTGCTAGCTGGCACTACAAAAACAGGAGGGGAGAGGGAGAGGGAGAGAGATAGAGACACACACCCACACACACACACACACACACGGTTCAGCCCACATTAACACACCAGTTCAAGTGGCTGTTCTTGTTCCAGAATCAACAAGCCACACTCCTGAGAACATAGAAAAGTACTCTGGCGCAGCAAAGCCAGAGAGAATGAGATTGTGTCTCAATCCTCTAAGTTGATGCTGAGAGCCAAGTGTCAGATTCGCAGCGCGTCCTTCAAAGTGTGGTTGGATGAACTCCCCACTCCAAACCAATGGCCTGATTAAAGCAGCTTTCAGATGCAGAGGCCTCGCAGAAGTACATAGTTACGTAACTGAAAATAATAGAGGGACACCACAAGCGGCAAACATAACGTCCTTGATTTGAAGCAAAGCTGTAAGTGAGAGTCCAGTGAGGAGCTGGGGAGGGAGAGACGGAGAGGAGAAGTTTTTAGGAGGAAATTCAAAGAGTTTTATGGACTAAGGGTGAAGAGGAGATTGCTGGCTGGACCTTGAGGGTGTCAAACTATTTTTACTGCCCCCGCTTTCCTTCTTTCTTAGTCCAATCAGGGGCGTTAGGAAGCTGTAAAAAGAGCTTGCCTTGCCATTCCTTCCCCAAGGAGATGAGTAGACAGGTTAGAACAAACAATAGCTTATTTTGTCATTTGGATTATGGTGCATGATTATAGCTGGGGGAAGAAAAACTTCTCTATAAACGCACAAAGTGGTCAGTGGTGTCAGAGCAAATCATTGTTTAACTTATGAGTGAGAATTTTTGTTTCTGGAGATGAGCCACTAACATCTGCAATCAGCTGACCCTTGGCTCTAGTGTTCCTACCTACACTCTGGAGATCATTTCTGTCCTCTGTGGCTAAGAACACTTCCTGCACAGTGTCGTCTTTATTGGAGTTGATGGTCAAATCAAAATAAAATCAAATTGTCTTAAAGTCATGGAAAAGTATACTGAGCTCTGGCTGCCTGGAGACACTAAACAGGCAAAAAAAAGCACGAGAAAAACCGACTGGACTTGCCATATCACTTGGATAACACTTAGCTTGGGTAATAGCCATCTCTTGACACGATAAGGCCAGACACGTTCAAGTTAGAATGGCCTGGGCCTAATTTTAGAGTTCCTGTCTGCCTTAGTGGCTACTACACAAACAGAGGCACTCATCCCTCACCTCCCCCAGAGCACTCCTGCACATGTGCCAGCAGATGGCTAATGCCCAGACGATAAAGAAGTTGGGGCAAGCCTAGGCAAAGTTTTCTATCTTTCTTAAATCTTCCCAGTGACCTAATAAAGCAGCACAGCGGGGAAAGACAGTGGAGGTGGAGAAATCAAAGGGGAAGCACTTTAAGGAGTTGAAATGTGTCCAAATTTGAGAGGCAGTAAGAGACACTAAGATAGTGATTGTGTCTGTCTCTGTCACACTGTGAGACAAAACGGGCTGTCTGTATGTCAGCAGCATTATCCCATGACCGATCGGCATTATAATTCCATCCCCACTTCTACTACTTGCATGGCCCTAGTGGCAAATGTCCTTATGTTACTCTATCCAGAATCACATCTTCAAAGTGCATACCTGTATGGGTTTATGCATGTTTGCCTTTAAGTCTACCTGAAACTCCACGGCCTGTCTGTTACCACTCTGTTCCCCTGACTGCCTTTACAGTTTCCGTGTGTGTATTTGTTTGCACAGCTGGTTTTGTGCAGCTTGTACAGGCAGCACCAGCCAAACCCAGCAGCTGTGCTCCCCGACATTGAGCCAATGTGTAATGAGGGCCCGACCCTCCAATGTGAGAACAAGCTCCAGTTATCGATGAACAACTGTATCGCTTCCAACTCCCTCTGTCAATCTAGTGGAAGACATGCACACACACACAAACCTTGACAGATTTCAACCTTGGTGCTTTGCTATCCTTGGTCTTTTTAGAAACGACCCTCTTAGTGGCTGCAAGGATCTTTGAGAAAGCACCCCCCAATCATTATCCCTTTAATGTCCTTCCGACAGCAGATTCCAGCATTTATGGTACAGGCCTATATCTGCCCATAAAGCCTTTTATTGTTCAGCCCGGCTCTATGGTGGCCGTAACCTGGTTTTCCCATTTTTTATGGGGACCTTCACTATATCGCGCGCGCGCGCGTGTGTGTGTGTGTGTGTGTGCAAAGCTGCCCACCATCGGTGTTTACCAAAGTATGGCTTGCTCATAAATCCATCATGCCCAGCGGCACGATGGATTTACCTCAGAAATACCTCAGCAAAGGAAGAAAATGACAGAGACAGAGAGAGAGAGAGAGAGAGAGAGAGAGAGAGAGAGACTGCGGAGGGGTAAGGAGACATATCTTATTGTATAGCTTGTAATCGTCCACTTTCTACAGCCTTGAGTTAGAGAGAGACCATCTCCTCAATGATCATTAGGTCTATGTTCCTTTGCACTGAGTCCATCACTCAGCAAATCAAGAGAAAATTGCTATGGATGTTACCCTGGAGGAAGGATATCTCAATATCAGTCATCCAAGACTTGGAATGGCCTCCATAAGCTGTCAGAGACAGGGAGATGTTTTAGTGCATACAGCTGGATATTGTGCTAATTCTATTAAGAAAGAGAAGAGGGACAGAATGAAGCAGAAAAACAAGCAGCAACAAAGGGGGGGAGACACTGGAAAAAAATGACTGAATTTTTAGAGTCTAAAGAGGTTATTTAGTTAACATATTCACATCAAAAGGCTGTGGTCAAAAGAAGAGAGCAGTTTGTTTTAAAAATGTGAGGTGTATTACAGCAATGAAAAGTTTAAGAGATATACATTAAGAGATGCTTTATTTGGTGAAAGTGAAGGTTTACTATTAAATAAAAAAATCTATCATCATAAATAGAAAATATGGTGCAGAAATATACCAAATGTTACAAGTGGAGTTCTGGTAAATCATCACTTACTGTTACACTTTTCTTTCTTTAGTGATGCAGCTAGTTACTCCCAAACACTGCACTTCAGTAAGACATGTATCTACATTGCACAGCATGCCCAGCTTATCAACATTTTAAAATAGTCAATCCATTGCTTTCCAACTTGCAATAGTCCAGACTTGTAACTAAACCTCGGCTGAGACCAAATAATCATTATCCTAACTATTCTGATGTGTGCCTATGAGTAGTGTCATCACACCTAAGCAGTACATTCTCTGGACTGGGCCCCCACATGCTGCTTGTTGCTATCAAGTGGCAACCTCCAGGGCTGAAAAGTAAAGCCACCACAGAAGCACCAGAAACTACAGTTCTTCATCATGATCAATTAAGGCTGACTCCAAAAGCAAACTCCATAGGTTCCTGTGGTAAGATGCCCAATTTACAGCTGGGTGCAACAAAGGTTTTGTTCCCTATTGTTTGTGTGTGTGTTTTATTCTTGTATAAATGTTCCATTTTGGTTTTTTAAACTCAGGGGCATGGCCACTTTGATTGACATGTGGGTACCAACTCAGGCTTCACCTTGGCTAATTCCAATAACTGAACTGAACCTATTAATGTCTCATAGTTGTCTTTTCCAAGAGAAAGTTTATAAATGCTGGCTGTGCTCAGCCATGACAAGAACTAAAACACAGCTGTGTTTCTTGCAGTAATGATTCATATGGGTGAAATATTTCAAATTAATTACAAAATTGAATGTTGCTTTCAGTCATTTTGACAGTGCTAGTTGCTTTTGGTTTGCATATCTGTTACTGGATGACATCTTGGTGTACGATTATACTTCACAAGCAGTTGCTGCTTAATTAACTAGACAACACAAAGAAGGCAACATATAGTGTTAAGAGGAGACAGAAAGAGGTGATCTCTTGCAAGACAGCACAGAGGAAGAGCCAAAAAGCAAGAAACAGAAGAGTAAGAAGTTGGAAGCTGGGAGACGGAGTTCTCTGCTCTCCCAAAACTCACTCAGAAATTGGCATTACAGATGCAATTACAGCTCAAGTGACATTCTGTTTATCCGTGACCGTTTTTCCTGCATCCAGATTCCTAACCTCATGATCTAAACTCAGAGCTCACAAAAACTACAGATGTAGTGACAAAATAGGGTGAAGTAAATCAAAAAACATCTTCTTTGTCTCTTTCAGTTTTTCTTTTGACTATGCTGTCTGATTTGAGGACCTTTATGTCCCTCTGTGAGAGATCTAAGTATTTCCTCATTTCCTCTTGTTGCCTTCTCTCTCACTCTTCAGGATCTGAAGTGCTACAGAGGGCCAATTTCCTGTTTTCCGTTCAGAAGTGTGATGCTGGTGGTGGCCTGGAGGGGATATGAGAGGTGGTGGTGGGGGAGTTAGTGGTTCACTTTAAGTGGATTGCCCTCATTCTTGTTGTGCCCAGCCCAAAGCATTATGATGCCTCAGTGCGTGACCTCCACTTTAGTGGTGCCCCTAACACCAGCACCAAACAGGGCACACTGATTGTTGCGCTTATTGTACAAAGACTGAATGTGTGCCACGACCCACACAAAAGGTTGGACAACTGCAGGCTAAATGTGTGGTCAACACTCACTGAAACCATGGTGCACGTGTGTGGAGTGGGCTGGGGGTATTTGTGATACAGCTCGAATCCTGCAATTGCTCTTTCATAAAAATGACTGCTCTCTTCCGGGCACTTTGCTCGCTGCATCCTGTATTTAATGCTGTAAGTGAATATATGTCTGTGTCTGTGCACATTCCTGCCAAGTGATATCAAATGTTCAAAAGTGCCGAGGTGGTTCAGATGTTGATGAAATGTGTGAAATCCTCAGCTTAGCCAGCAAGTTGGGAGCTGGGGACAACAAAGGCCCTCGGGAAAGCAGCTCAAAAGCATGAAAAATGCCCCTGCCGTCGTCACCACTGTGGCCCCCGTAGACCTGCCTTTTACAGAGAGGAGGGGGGTGAGAGAGGAAGGGGGTTGGGGATCTGCCTCATTCTAACTCGGGAAAGCAAGAAGGAGGAGGGTTAATGGAATGGATGACTCTAGCACATTAAATGAGAAGTGAGCAGAGCGGTGAGGGAGAGGGAGTCATCGGTGTTTCAAAAGAATGGGGCGCAGTGAATGTAGATGGAGAAGCTACTCTCTTTTTGCTGCTATTTCTCACCCTCTTGGTTACTGTCCAACACACACTTCACCCCTGCACTAGCATGTGTGTGTGTGTATGAAAGCAAGGAGTTAATTGGATGAGGGGCAGCCCCATTTAGCTACAAATCCCAGAGGTGCATATGGGTCAGCTTCAACCCTGACAGTGGAAATTGGTCTATCATAGATTTTCACTGTGGCTGAGGGTGTAACTGCAGTCAGAACACTTCCTACAGGCTTGTCATTCTTAGACAACAGAACCAGAGAACTACTGTGAAAACAGATACCATTGCAAACCTTTTGCCCTCAGACCTTGGCTTGTCCCACCCTTATTATTTAGGTGCACAAACAGAGGAAAAAAGGGAAGTACTGAAAAACCAACATTACATGGCTTATCATGTCAAAAATATGCACGTGCATCTCAGCATACAGGAACATTTGTGCTACTGCTCAACAATGTTACACATATCCTGGTTATCTCAGTAACATGACTGTCACAGAGAGGAACCTTTAAAAATAAACAGATCTGTGGGAAAATCAGAACATAGGGGCAACTACTATCTTTCTATCCATTTATGCTAATGCAAAAATTCTTGAAATGATCCGCCTTTGCAGTTGGGCCTATCACTATAGCACTCCATCTGTGACAAAACGAAGAGCACAGATTGGCTTTGGACTGATGGCATCCATTGGCAGTCGCTATGGCTACCCAAACCATCTGTGTTGTGAACCCATAAAGAGGGGGAGTGTCTCAAAAGTAAGTAAATAGGCTAATACAAAAAGTGAATGGCTCAGAAGGGCAGATCATTAGCTGACCACATCTTGCCATTCTCTGTGTGGTACCAAGATAGGAGGGGGGGGGCTGATAGATTAAAAAAAAGCAGCCTGATAATATTTAACCAGTGGAGATCTATCATCAATCTGGACTGTCTCCCCCCCACATCATCTGTCCTCAACGCCAGCTCTGGCCTATTGTCATTCAGACCCTGGCTCCCTTTCACTCCTTATTCAATATTTTTGAGCCATTGTTCCACCTTACATGCCCCCTCTAAACTACATTACTTTTCCCAGTCAGCAGTTAAAAGAGAAGGGTAACAGCCAGAAAAAAAAACATAATATGTTATAATGTCAGATGTAACAAAAACATCAGCCGGCCATTGCAAAAGTCACAGTTTCTCATGCGTTTTCAACTGCTAACTTCAGGCATGCACATTGTCACACTTTCTCCCCTTATACTTTTGCACACACTTGTTTTCTCACCTCCCCTTCCCTCCCCACCCCACGCACACACCCATAAAGCAACGCTGTGGATTTTACTGGGCTCTTTGAAGAAAAAAGAGAAGTCATTTTTTTCCCGACTCATCTTTGCTGCAACTCGCAGCACCTTTTAAAAAACTCTATATTCCTTGCTAAGGTTAAAGCTGCACCTTACTGACAGCATGATGGAGAGCCCCATTCTACCTCCCTTTCTTTCGCTCTCTCTCACTGGAGCTTCTCCTGTCTTTCCATCCCAGCTGCCAGCAGCCCTTACAAAAAAGTAAAGGCTAAGCTTCAGTGACGATGTTAGAAAATGTAGGTTCGTGCGCATCTGTCTATATGTGAGATTCTCTGTGTTTGTGTGTGCACGTGCCTTGGGGTATTTTGGCATAGATCCATGTGTATCAGTGTTTGCATGTTTAATCGGAAAAAAAGGTGCCACAGTTAAATGTGTAAAAAGGTGGAGGGGGGAGTTCACAGATGAGCTTGCTCATGTGTGGAGGTGAGAACAGGCGTGCCAGAGGTTGCTGGGAGGCCTGTCGTGTCAGAGCTCATCAGGAGCTAACAAAATCATCCACTGGAACCTGTCAATATTCAGCCTGCTATCCTCTCACTAGATCGCCTCTTTCACTATATTCCACTCATCCTCTGTGTTCTATAGCTTTTTTTATTGTGAACAACCAACCACTAACATTTGTTTAAACTACAGAGATGCTGTTATTTTTATCAATATGCACACCATGTACAAAACATATACAACCATCACCTTTGTTATTTTAAAATGTTGCTTTCTTATAGTTTACTGTGTATGTTTTAAATCTCAGCAAACCACACTATTTAAAGTCTGGATCTAAGTTGCTGGGACAGGGGTGTTGAGGCTCAGGAGGTAGCACGCGTTATCTTACTCGCTGGAAAATTCAGTGGATCCCCAGCTCCTCCAGTCCACATGCTGAAGTTTCCTTGAGGAAGCTACTGAACCCCAAATTGCTCCAGATGCCTCTAACAGAGTCTGAGTATGATAGTTAAAATAGTGCTTAATGGACAGAATAAAGCGTTACATGAATGTGCGCATGAATGGGTGAATGTGAAAGAAAGGACCTTGAATTTCCCAAAGGGGTCAACACAACAGATGAATATGTACAGGCAATTTGACAGGGATTTTATGCCAGATGACCTTCCTGACACAACTCTCCCATTGTAGAGGGGGTTTGTTTTACCTGGACTCAAACCAGGGATCTTTCACTTGCAAGGCAAATGTGTAAACAGTCCATTTACAAGGTAGCTGTCACATGACCCCAAAGCATCATAGTGACTAAGACACAATAAGCAAAAAGATACACATTGTATAGCAGAACTGATACATAGCTACAGGTTACAATGAAAGTATTCCTAAGAAAAAGCTGCCTAAATGCCTTATCAACATTTCAATTAGCCTACATTTTGCCAATTGTCTGATATGATTAGCATAATGCTGCCTCTTATTGATTTTTGGGGATTGTTTGTTTTCCATTCAGGACATTGTGGGCCACATTAAGAAGGTTTTGAGGTCTGATTTGGAGCATCCCATCCCATGCCAAGTGGTCTGTGAACTGGGTTGCACTTTACTGTACATAAATAAAACATATACTGAATCAAATTGAAATCATTCAAAAATGTCACTTTACAAGGTTTATGCCAATGTATTCAAACACTGTTGGCAGTAAATAAAAAAAGAGATGATGCATATTTCTATTAGCACATGGTTGAGCGTCAGGCTGTCTAGACGGGATTTGACCAGAGGTGTGTATGCTCAGAGATCGTGTGTTTATCTGGAACAGTTTCCATTGCAGCCATCAACAGTAAAACCTCTAACCTACTTGGCAAACAGCCCAACTCTTTCTATGCCCCTCTCTCTCTACAGATGGATCATTCATCATGTTCTTCATCTCTCTTTCTCTCCATAGCTTTGTGGTCTGCAACATCAGCTTCATCAATACACTTTTTATAGCAGATAAAGATCACAATCTAGACAAGCTTGATTTAAAACTGTTCTTAATGTGTAGAATAAGAATAAAATATAACGTATGGAGTAGGCCTATAGATGACTTCAGAAACGCCCACAAAAAAGTTAAAAAATAAAAAAGAATCTAAACCAGGCAGGTGCAAGATCATCCACATTACAGCCCTTGAAAACACTTTAGTAGTTTATTAAAGAGAAGAGGTGCTGTGATTCTGATATGAAGAATCTCAGAATACTATAAGGCCTTCTGAATGTGTGGGTGGTGGGTCTAATTCATCCAAACAGCTGTGATGGGAGGTGCCACTCCATGTCACCTCCTCCCTCCCCTCAAAACTATTCATCTTCTGCCTTTAATGACTGAACTGGTTGTTAAAACGTTACTGTTCAACTTATCAGGAAACCTGTAGAAGTGATCTCCTGCATTAATAAACTGAAATAATTTTGTAACAGATTTAGTAACAAGCCCTGATTACTGTGACAACGTTGACACACCAGTGGTGACAGTCCAGAGGCAAAATACAGTAAGTCATGTCAAAAACATATAAGCACTGACAGTAATGACTAACGGTTTCTACACTTCCCCCCTTTTAATGCCACTTCCCTATGTTGCAAAATAGTTGACATCCATATTTCAGATATACAAATGCAATTTTGCATGAGAATGCATTTGTGTGGTAAGAGTTTCCAGCTGGACTGTGTCAGTGGCTTAATTATTTTGTCATTTTTGTATGTGCTTGTTGAATTTCCACTGCACTGCGCTATTGGAACAGAGGATACCATCTTTCTGACACCAGTCTTATTGTTTCCACATCGTATAAATGGGAGTCCACCTAGGTCTGAGGGATGTAAATTATTTGATCAGAAGGTAAACAAGAGGCTACCCAGGAGTCCCCAGTAATTTGACAGAGAAGAACACAATCAAAACTATTCACTATAGTCATAATTTGCTTCTTCTCTTTATGGTAAACTATGCTGTTGCTCCCTTTCCTGTTTACTTTTCAATCAATCAGCATTCAAAACACACACAGCGGCACTTGCATTAGGCTAAATGCTTTTTGGAGGACTCTATATAAATGTGTTTCTGTAGCTGCTAACTTCGTTGAATTTTCATAATCTCTCTATGCATAGCCAGAGAGCAAAGCAAGGTAGGGGTGAGTGTAGGAAATAGGAAGTATGAAGTGAAGAAAAAGTGTGAAAAATTATCAACTGACAAAATGCGACAGTTAACAGGAGTGTGTCACAGGACACTAGCATTTTATCATCCATCCATCCATTGAACCATCTGCATCCTCTCCATCTCTCTCTCTGCTCTGCTCTGGGGAGTTCAGATAAAGGATAATGGATCTGCTGACATTCATTTGTCCCAAATAAAATTCCCATAAAATATCCCTGTTGGTATGAAGCAGCATGCAAGTACTGTACCTGCTCTGCAGCTAAATGAGATCACACACACAATACCAAACAGGTCAACTACTTGAATGCATAGGATGTACATGCATGTATACAACAAAGACCATACACACCTTTACAATGTGGCACAGAAACAAATGTACAAATATAAATGTAGTAACTAAAGAACCTCTGCAGGGAATTCATATGTAATGTGCTGTATTCCCACACACATTAATGTATGCATGGGAGAATACCCATTCACAAGTGATAAAGCAGACTGGCCAGCTAGCTTGCAAACACTCCTCCTCTTTCTCTCTTACATACACACACACATATCCAATGCCCTGCAGGCCTGGTTCTGAGATAGTTGCTAGACTACACCTCAGAATTCAACTGTCAAATGCAGGCAGTCAGCCAGAGTACTGCAGGCTAAACATGGAGTGATAATCATAATTTGTGTCAGAGGCTTTGGCTGAGTATGACACCAGTGATGCCCATGTGCATGTCAGAGCCACAGTTTAAACTGTGTGGATTCTAAATAATAGCCAAATGAGCAGTGTGCATCAGCTGTTTGCATTTGAACACAGAGTTAGATGCAGACGAACACGGGTTGTAAGTGGACACAAAGTCAGTTGTATGTAGATAATTAAACAGGGCAATTCAATAGATGTGTGCAAACAATCAGTGACTTGAGAAGACAAGTGCATTGAGCCATCATCCACACAGCAATGCACACTTACATACACAAAAGTCAAAGCAGCCATTTTCCAGTAGGTTTTGATAAATTCTGTCTTCTTTATTGAAATGAGCAGTGAATAAATAAATGAAAAGTTATTTCATTTTAATTTCTCTCTCTCTCTCTCTCTCTCTCTCACTCTCAGGTAATTTGTTATAGTACACACACACGTACATGCAGCTAATCCCTCCATCAGCACCATGCAGGTGCACGATCATTCCAGCAAACAGATAACAATGGACACTATCCTCCCTGTCTCTCTATGTGCCCAAAACCCAGTCATCTGGCAAAAGAGCTGAGTGAGACACATCATCAAGGGTATTTGTGTTGTTCCAAAGCAGAACTACGTAATATGGTTGACACGCACACACGCAACACCAAAGGAATGGAGGCTCAGTGCCCTGTCAAAAATGTTGGTCTTCATATTCATTTTAAAGATTCAGATTTTTTTTCTTGTTGTAATTTTATCTGTTTAGCTTTTTTAGCCATATGTCTGCAGCTTTTTATAAAAATAATTATATACATTCTTTTATTAGTGTACTTAAAATACACTGAACTCATGAAACTGTTGGTTCTGATTTCTCACAGTCTTGTCCACCACAAAATGAACAACCCCATGGAAGAGTGATTACACAATGGTCAATGTGGCGCTCAAATGACACTCAAATCACCATGGTGATACTGCTCCAAACTTTGTTCCAATTTAATTCAGTCATCAGGAAACAAAACAATGACCACTTGACACTTCGTGAGTATTCTGAACTCAAAAATGAAGTCAAAACTGTTTGAATAAAGGTGGCAGGAATGGAGCTATGATATGTTACTGCAGTCCTCTAAGCTAAGGTCTAGGTAAAGCCATCTCCTGGACTAAGATCATGGGATCAAGACGCTTTGCTATGCATTTAAATGTAGAACTCCATCTTAAATCTGACCCTGTGTGACCCTGACCCTCAACTCCACAATCTTGTCAATGTTAGCATACATTCCACCCATCATAAGTATTAACCACACAAAGTTTGGTAAAGATCCAGCAAGCAAGTCAGCTCTTACCGTGGTAAAAAGACCTGTAATGGACAGATAGATGGACAGACACATAGATCTAAAAATGATATTAGTTCTTCTACCCATTATAGTGATTAGGTATACAAAATTTTGTTTGGATCCAACAGCCCAGCAAGTTCCTACAGTGGTAGCAAGAACTTCATTAATAACTCTGTATGACCTTGACCTTTAACCCCATGACCTAATAAATGTTATCAGATTTTGTTTTTTTTACCCATCACAGGTATTAAGTACACAAAGTTTGGTACAGATCCAGCAAACAGGTCAGTTCCTTTAGTGGTAACAAGATTTGTAACGAATGGATGGACAAACAACCCGAAAACAGAATGCCTCTAGGGCGGAGGCATAAAAACACTTTACTGAAGACAAAAAAATCCATTGTTGGCATGGTAACAAAGGCAATAACAGACCTGCCTCTTGAAAAAATATAGTTTTATGGAAAAAAACACCCATTTTAAGGAGGCTCTGGATGTCTCTGTCCTGGCCAATAACTGCTATAAAAAAAATCTTCAAGGCTGCCAAGCATGCACATCCACTGAAGAGACCATCTCCACATATGACTAAGTGCATGAAGAGTTTGTGCTTCAGTTCTGTTCCATCAAATTTGACAGACACAAAGTTGAACATTTTTAGAACGGGTACACAAACATAAATATTACTGCGTAACTGTCGTACCTCTTAAATTACCAGTCTTAACCATAAGTTTGTCCATGTGAATTTTTCAAATCTCTTGTCTGATAAGAAAAACCCAAGACCTATTGTATACCAGAAAAATAAAATACATTCCCGTTCTGTAGAGCCCAAGGTTCTTTGTTTTGTCTGTACTGCTTAAAAATATTTAATGGCTAAATTTCTGCATGATTTCTCAAAATTTTTGATAAAAGCCTTGGGTTTATAGAGTATTTGAAGCTTTTTCTAAGCAACTCATTACTTGAAAAACATTCTCCAATGAATACATATCATTATACAAAATTACCCATCACTATTCACAGTAAGATGGGCATTTTAGACCATACTTGTATGATTGCAGGAATGGCCTGCAATTATGCTTCTTTATCTGCCAGTTCTATTTTGTTCCATTCTTGGAATTAAACAGGACCTGGACCCCACTGCTCCACATCATGTATGTGTTAGTATCCAGTTTTTTTAAGATGCAATATGAGCTCAGACTGTTCCTTATTGTAGGTCTGGATTTTACTGACTTCTGTGTTCACTCTTCTCTATTTCTATACTCTTGTCTCTCACTGCGTATTCTATATTGACTTATTTTCCCTCCAATTGTTCTGCTTCTCCCTCGTATAAGCTTAACAAGAATCTCCTCAGCTCCCTGAGGAAATGTACCTCTCCATATAATCAACTTAACCTCTTTGCCGTCTGCCACTGCTGAGCTGCCATGAGGTTTGCCAGTCACACGACTGTACTCCCTCTGCTTTTTGTGCAGTTGTCAGAGGCCAAAGCAGGCAGTGACAGAGGAGCCAGCTGTCCCTCGGTGGTTGTTCGTGGAGTAGCTCACAACAGAATCTCTACGAGCGAGGTGTATGTTTATAGAACGTAGCATCTTTAAAAAGCAAGATATTGTATATTATGTTCTTTTTCATTCAGTATATTCACAAAGTAACAGCAACAACATTACTTTTAATACTTATTTTAGAAGAGGTGAAATACTACTCTATAGAAAACCTACAGAATCCATCTGCAGTAATTTTTCAGTTTACCACCACTAAAATCACTACAACATGACTTTTTGGGGTGGACTTTGTAAAATGAATGATGGCAGGGTGAACAGAAGCTGCAGTGACAAAGAAGAAACTTAAAGGTGGAAAATGAGCAGGGAAAGAGTACAGGTTTCTGGCACAACTTCACCTCCTTCCAAGGGGTATGGAGAAAAGCATAAAATCTTAAGAGGATGAAGCTCCAGCAATACTTGTAGTATAAAGAGCAATGTCAATATTTGACTGAAGCAATTCAGCCTGTGGCCTTCAGCTTTGGATGACCCTGACAAAGGCCACAGGCTGAAGTGCTTCAATCAAATAATAAAGTGGTTCTTTATTATCAAGTGTTGCTGGAGCTTCATCCTCTTCTGACAGCAGGAAAGGCAAATTTAGAGAGCTAATGAACTGAATAGACAAATTTAAACAGGTATTGTGATGTACTGTATACTGTGTCCTGGTAGCATAGTGGTTTACACATTCGCCTTACAACCGAAAGGTCCCTAGTTAGATTCCATGTGGGGACACAAGCCCCTTTCACCATGGAGGGTTGCGTCAGGAAGGGCTTCCAGCATAAAACCTCTGCCAAATTACTTATGTGGAATAATCCGCTGTGGCAACTCATTGGAGAGAACACAGGGGAGCAGCCAAAGGTACATTATTGTGATGTACTGTATATAACACTCCTGTAAAGTTTAAAGTATCATAGAAACACTGAACTGTGATAGGATCAGTTACTCTATGATTCTCCCGCCTATTGGCAGTTAATAACACATACACAAAAAATAGCTGTGACCTTATAGCTATAAATCCACACCAGGACTTTCGAGGATTAAAATGAATGTGCTAGATCACTACATATATTTTCATTTTTCTAAGCAAAGAAATGTACATTTTAATAAAAGCATTAGCAGTGCCAGTTTTATTTAAAGGAAATTTTGGCAAAATATATGCATGGCAAAAATACAAACTGACTTTCTGTGTTTGTGTATGGGAGACTGAACGGCAGGGCAGTGCAAATGTAGCAGCAACTGAGAGGAAACTGGTTATAATCAGGTTTCCTCTTACTGTTAATGTTGCCAAGCTATGAAATAACCCCTGCCTAATACAAAGCATGCAATCTCCTACTGAATGTGACTAGTTATAATGCTTCTTGTACTGAAAAGTAGAAATTCAACGAGGAGATGTACAAATGTGACATGGTGTACAAACATTCATTGCAGCACGGTTTTACGAGCCAGACTGAAATTTTCTCCAAAATGCACAGGAGATGAGACAAATCCTGTGAGAAGGAAGGGAGGGTTGCTGAGGGAAGGATGGGAGGAGGTGATACAGAGCAGGAGAGGAAGATGGATGTCATAAGTATGGGGGACTGTGTCAGCGAGGTTGGCGCACATGGCCCTGACAGTTATATTCGAGTGCTAAATGCTGGTTATTGAAAACTTTTTCCACTTTTTTCCTCTCTTCAATTTCGCCAGTTGTTCTCTGTATGTACACTACAATCTAAGCATTTTTTTCCACTCTAGCCTTCAGTCTCACTCTGTTCTCCTTTATAGTAAATATCCTACCCCCTCCTTCCCGCTTCTGGCTGTCTCTTGGGGGAAACATGGTGACAGTGTAGAGTTTTATTTGTGTAATTTACATCCTCCCTGACAGCCCTCTGTGCCCCCCACCAACCCTTAGCTTTTACTGCAGCCAGACCCTTGTAAAACAGCCTCTCTTTGTGATGAGAAGGAGGGGAGTAAGACTGTCTGAGCTACAAACAAGAGAAAGCTGATTGTAAAAACACCACATGGTCACTTGGTGTCATTTAGCTTCCTCGATGGCTGTGTGTGTGTGTGTGTGTGTGTGTGTGTGTGTGTGTGTGTGTGTGTGTGTGTGTGTGTGTGTTGTGGA
>VUQH01013415.1:4641-14822 GCA_015106775.1 Etroplus canarensis
GGAGAGTGAGAGGGGGGGGGGGGGGGGGGTGCTGTGTGTGTGTGAGGTTGTGTGTTCGCATTCATTTATGTGCAGTTTGCATAGTGAATGTGTAGTGTGTGTGTGTGTGTTTAGTCCTATCTGGGTAGTGGAACAGAAGGGTGAAGGGGGGTGAATAGTGAAGTTAATAGGCTAATGAGAGCACCGTGCTCAGGAAGAATACAAGAGGCTGTCTGGCATGGCCAGATAAAAAACTTGCAGAGGCATTAGTGGAGACCCAGCAGTCCTCCTTAACAGCGACACCTTCTTTGTCCACACACACCAAAAGCCACTTTAATAAGCAGTGAATTCATTATATATGTGTGTCTGTCCTTCATTTTTTTGAGTTCTAAAGGCAGGGAGATGAGGAGTGAAGAGATGTGGAGAGCAGATGTGTGAACTGGAGAACCATATCCAGCTTTGTAAGAGCATTAGTTTCACAGTTTAATGTTTAGATGAGGTCATCTTTGTTGTGCAGCTGACGATAAGAATAAATATTAACACTATGCATCCAATTAAAGGCTGTGTCAGTCTGATTTAGGCTGCTGCAAAGTCAGATTAGTTTCTATCCGCACCACAAAAACAAAAATTCATCTTGTCAGTTTAGTTCAGTTTCACTCCGTTTAGTTTGATGATCCCAGTTAAGGCTTGTTTGTCATATTTCAGTTGGCTGAGTTTACATAAACTGGCTTTAGTCTTATGTCACTGGTACAGATTTATTAAGCAACTTGAAAAGTTTAGGTTGGTGTTACTTTAGATTGGTTTAGTTTAAGGCCTATGATGATGGCGTGTACCACAACTTCCTCCCCATGTCAGCTGAGACGGGCTGCAGAGCTTAGTTAGATAAGCAGTTAACAATGGATGAATAGTTTAGTTCAGGTTCATCCTTTAATAATCTGTTTTAGTAAGACAGGGGCAAATAGTTTAGTTTAGTTTAGTTTAGTTTAGAAAATTTTAACCTTTAAAATGAACCATTTTCCCAAGTTAGGAGCAACTGCTTTATTTTATTTTATTTTATTTTAGCTTATTTTATTTTAGTTTAGTTTAGTTTAGTTTTGTTTCTTTAAACTTTAAAAATAATTGTTTGTCTGAATTTGGAGTAGCTCCTTTAGTTTAGTTTAGTTTAGTTTTGATAATTCAGGAATAAAATGTTTAACTGGATATGTAGCAACCGCTTTAGTTTAGTTTAGTTTAGTTTAGTTTAGTTTAGTTTGGTTTAGTTTAGTTTGGTTTAGTTTAGTTTAGTTTAGTTTAGTTTAGTTTTCTGTAGTTGTCCTGTCATAATGTTTATATTGGGCACTTACAGAGTGAATCCTAAATTTCATTGCACTGTACACTTGTATCCTGCAATGAAAATAAAGGCTGTTCTATTCTATTCTATTCTATTTAGTTTTATTTTGATCATTCAGACCCGAATAACCTGTTGAGTGGACATGTAGCAACTCCTTTTTCTAGTTTAGTTTGATTTAGTTTATTTAAACTTTAATAATTTTTTTTCTCAGTTACAAGCTTTAGTTTAGTTTAGTTTAGTTTAGTTTAGTTTAGTTTAGTTTAGTTTAGTTTAGTGATTGCGTGTGGGGCTTGCACCACGCATTTCACCTCTTTGTCAGCTGGGACAGGCTCCAGCCCTGCTGTGAACTTGTTTGATAAGCACTTAAAAAAACGTGCAGGTGAATGGATCCTTCATTTAGTTCAGTTTAGTTCAATTTTCTTTACATAAGTCAGGCTTTAACAATCTGTTGAAATGGATGTGTAGCAACTGCATTGGTTTAGTTGGGCTTATTTTAGTTTGATTAGTTTGAGTTGAATGAATCTGAGTTTAGTTCTCGCTATTGTTAGGTATTCAGGTTATAATAAAAGATCAGAAGAGCCATGTTCAGTTTGATTTTCTTTAATTCACTCAAGATTATTTTCATTTTCTCTTATTCAATTGTCACAACATAGGCTTTAATAAGCAGATTAATAGGTAGTTTAGGTTACTAGCGAGAGATCATCTTTAAGGTTTAAGGATGCGGTTTTATAATGAGTTAATGTATCATGTGGCGATACAGAGCTAGTGCCCGTGTTTAGCTCAGTCTATAAAAGGGACTACTGTAATAATCATTTGTAGCTCATCCAGCAGAAGCTTATGCCGCAGCGAGGTGTTCGTCGTCCACTGGTCTGTTCACAAGAATCTCTGCTCCTCCTAGAGTTTTTGTCAGAAAGTAATCAATCTTACACGCAGCCATCACCTAACGAATTTTCACCCAGGTCAAAGTCATATTTGTCAAAGTCATTTTTCTTATAAAGTGCTTGCACGTGCCCCTCTGCTATCCATACATAAATGCTGTCATTAGGTTATTTATAACATAATATTGTCTCGAGCCAGTCAGCGGTCAGTCAAGAACTAGGGATATGATTGTTTGTGAGCCTCTTTGACTTCTCAGTGCATTTTAATGCTCATTACTTTGTACAGTGCAGCCAACCAATGACAAGAAAATGGATCCCTTTCTTTGTGTGCTTCACACACTGCAGTAACCTGTGAATTGTGATGAACTGTGAGGTGGAAAAGTTTCTGCGTCACTGACGTCCTGTTTTTTTGTTTAGTTTAGTCTAACAGCACTGATTCAAAGTTGTAATGAGGAGTGAGGCGAGTGTGGTTTGGTTTAGTCAGATACATTTATTCCACTTATACTGAGAGAATTGAAGTTAAGTTAGTTTAGTTCCCTTTTGTCCCTGTGTTATTTGACTTTTCAAGCTTATACTTTAATTCAGTTCAGGGCTTAAGAAGGATCCATGAAGTTAAGTTTATAGCTTTTATTTTAGTTCGAGTAAACGGGTCTGTCTTCATGGGTGCTGGGAAAGTTATTTTTATTCTTTTTTAAGTGATGGGATTGTTTAAGAAATTTACTAGTACTATTATAATTATTCTCTCTCTGAGCATCTCTCCTGCCACACCGTTTGTTGTGGAGACAAATTAGTCCACAGAGTCAACCAGCTTGGCTGTGTGACAGTGGCTATTGCTTTTGTTGGGCATATGCTTCATGATTTTGCATTATTTCAGAAAATGTCACAAAAGAGGACATAAAAGGGCAGATCTCCTTTGATCTGTCTTTTGATCTTTTCCTTTAATTCTTTCCTTTGATCTCTCTTTTGATCTGAGTTGAGGAGAGGGAGAGAGGGCCCGCGGCCTTGGCTGATGGCGCCAGGGTCGCGGGCCCTGCGCAAGGATGACACGGGTGGACGGGATACTAGTTGGTGGCGGTAATGCACTATTTTGATGTTTGCCAACTGCCAATAAAATTTACAAGAAGAAGAAGAAGAACTGAGTCCCACCACGGTTGCCTCATCTAGTATAGTTTTTCAAATATGTGATTAATATATAAAAACATTTTTAAAACTTTAAGTAAGTTAGTTATTAGTGTGCAATCATTCATATGTTTAAATCTGTAAAGGATGAACAGAGGCTGCATTCAATTGGACTTACATTAACACCACATATTTATAATTGTACATATGAATACACCTCCCCTGGCAGGAGAGGATAATGCCTGGCAATGTGCAACTCTCTTCAACAAACAATAGCAATAAGCAATCAGAACATTAAATGTGCATGAAAAGGCCGTAGAATGTGTTGAGGCTGCTTTACCCCCCATTACATCTTGGAGAGATGGGGATGGGGGTAATGGGAGCAAGCAATGGGAGAGCTCATTATCTGGCAGACCATCTGCTATTGGGAGGGAGGAACTGTCTGTCTGTCCCAGACGCAGACACTCTGAATAGGCCTGGAGTTCCAGGGAAAATGTTCCTCTAACTTCCCTAAATTAGCTGTGCATCTGGTACATTTGGTCACATGTGATGAGGGAAGGCGGTGGAAAGTGACCAATCTTGGTAAAACATGAGCAGAACTTGAGGAAAATTGCAGAAATGACTGTTGGTTTATGGTTGGATTAAGTTAGACTGAAATAATACTACAGCTCAGCTCCGCCTCCTGTGTTGTGCAGCTGGCTGTGAGTTTTCTGTGGACTTTTGTGAAGTTGTGGTCCTGTTGCTGTGAAACTACTTCATCTGTGATATTCCTGCTGCACATGTGAATATATTTTTATGTTTTGATTTTTCTGTTAGGAGTTTTTTTTTAATGCAGCTTGAAATGGGCTGTTGTGTTTTAAGGCTTAAGGCTTTCTGTGCATTCAGTCAGACTGCTGGGGGAGCTTAGTGAGTGTGAGAAGTTGCCGGGCGCAGCAGATGCTCTTTGTTGCAGTTCAGGCCATTGTTGTTGAAAGCTGACACTGAAGGGGCGGGGATTGGCCGCAGCTCTGAGGGAGCAGGAGGACGACTCTCCTTTCTATAGGCTCCCCGCAAGTGTCAGTCAGACGCTTGCCCCCGCCCCTCGGCGCTCCGAGGGCGAAGTTGAAGTAAAGTTTGGGCAACTTTGTTCGGCTCAAGTAAACTTGGCAGCGGCGCTCGGCGGTCGCTGCGGGACAGAAGAGAGACCGAGAGGAGGAGGACCGCAAACATGAAGCTGTGTCGCACTTTTCTAGGTTCGTATTATTTACTTTTTAAAGTTTTACAGGTAACTTTTTAAGCGGAAAGTTTGTGTTTCGGCATCTGCGCGTCTTTTGGATGCGCGTAAATGCGCATCCAGACGACGAGCAGATGCCGAAACTTTAGTCTGAGCGCATATTTCTGCCATCCTGCCTCTCCAAATATAAGTAGACACTGAACAGACAGAAAAAAGTTGCAGCAGCAGCAGCTCTTGTTTGCATCCAAAATGTAAAACAAAAAAAAAGCCCTTCAGAGACTGTGCGGACCTCGCTGCGCCGGATTAGAAGAGGCTTAGATCTGTCTGCGAGCACCAGCTGTAACTTTAAAAACTTCTCCGCAGGCCAAACTCATCGCACGCAAACATTTCTAAATAAACTTAAGAAAAATGGGAACTTCTCTCCAGCCGAAACTAAACTTCAACCCCCGAGGAGAAAAAAAAAATAAAAGAAACCAGACAAAGGACAGTTGGTCCCTGGGGGACCGAGTGGCCCCGGTACCGTGGGGACAATGCCAAGCTGCGAGCTTATTAAAAACTTTTTTTTGTTGTGTTAGTCTGTCGGCTTGTTCCATCTGTCGAGGGACTATAGGGGCCTCCCCCGGTCCCAACCTAAGCGCTCAGTCAGCTGCTGCCCCCATGTAATATTTATACTGGCTGCCTGCGCTCTGCACAATATAGCCACCATACAAGAGCTATAGTGCTGCAGGCCTCTGCCATCTGCATCTGCACACTCACCCAACAGAGGAACGAGTTTTCCCAGCTCACGCTGCTCGCTGCTCCACACTTGATGTTCAGTGCGTCTTCACAGAGACAGCTGACTCTTATGAAACACTGACGGTTCTGCAGTTTCACTTTATTTGCTTTAGACTGGGGTAGGACAGCTACTGCAAGTCATTCCATCCTATTATGAAGTCAGTTTAGTAAAGCTTAGAGGCTTTCATTTTGTGACAGGCTGGGGGAGAAATAGCAGATATTTTTTCTGTGACCATCAGACTCAGAAAAGTGGAATTTATTTTGTTTTAAGAATATATTTCCCTTCAAAACAGTGACCACTAATGCGATTGATTAAAAATGTTTAGTTCTGAAAACTTAGGTTCATAAAAGTGACTTTTTAATTTGCTTATTTAAGTTTATGTTCAGGCTTGTCTCACCCTTCAAAATAAAAGGCAAAAAGTTCTCAGACGTTTCAGTTTAATAAAGTTAGATGTGACCATTCAGGCTCATAAAGCCGTTTTTTTTTTAAATTAGTTTTGGCTTATAAAGAGTGCAAAGTGAGTTTACTTGAAATGACAAGTCGTACCTTTCAAAATAAAAGATTTTTTAAAAAGCTGTCTCAAAACAAAGTAATCAAGTATTTATATGTTTCTTTTGTTTATTTCAGTTTGGAAAATACATAGAAAAGATTTTTGTTTCTATTGAAATGTCCCTTCAGCTGCCCCCTTGTCATAGCAGATTAATCCACATTGGTAATTTGGCAGAGGTTTTACACCGGATGCCCTTCCTCATGCAATCCTGCATGGTGAGAGGGACTTGTGTCCCCCACCCGGAATCAAACCAGGGACTTTTTAGTTGTAAGGCAAATGTGTAAACCACTACACTACAGCAACACAGTTTCCTTTCGATCAGTTTTTCAAAATAAAAAGTAAGAAAAGTTGAAATCTATAAACGTTATTTGGTAGTTAAACTGATTAGGTTTTAGTTGTAACAAAGTGGACTTAAAAAAATGACATTTTATTTTGTATATTCCAGTTCACAATGAGGATGAAGTGAGCCTCACCTTTCAAAATAAAATAAAAGGTGAGGGTGTTAAAACAACTCAATATTAGAGTTTTAGGTATTTAAATGGAATTAAATCCAATTGTGGCCATTCATTCTCTTAAAAGTGACTTTTTATTTAGTTTTTTATTACTTTATAATTAGCAGGAAGTAACTATTATGTTCTGTGGCTCATCTTTCAAAATAAAAGGCAAGAAAGGCTGAATTTAAAAATAAATATGAACAAGAGCTGTCAGATATTTTACCTTAGTGAGGTTTAGTTTGTTTAGGGGTTTTTCAGTATTTTTCAGTTTATAATGTCTTTGAAGTGAGTTTCCTTTCTTAGTTTTCATTTTAGTCCTACCTTTCAAAATAAAATAAAGGGCAGGGGTGTGCAAATAACTTGATATAATAAAGTTTTAGACAGTTCAGTTGTGGCCATTCGTTCATTCTCACACGTGACGTTTTGTTTTCATTATATTAGTTTACAATGAGAATAAAGTGACTTTTATGCTATGTCATGCTTCAAAATAAAAGTCATGAAATGCAAACAATTTACTGTTGCAAAGTTTTCTGACTATTTTAGATCAAGCTGAGCTGTGAGCATTCGTGTTCACAAAAGTGATTTTGATCTATTAGTGTTTGTTTATAAAGAGTGTAAAGTGAGCTTACTTGAAGTTAAAAGTTCTACCTTTCAAAATAAAATGTGAACAATGGTGAGAATCTTGAATGAAAGTACATATGTATATTTTTAAGGTGGGTGAGTATAAGTCCAGGACAGAGGTTTTGTTTGATGTCATTAGAGTTAGCTCAGCGTTCCACCTAATGAGAGTGAACAGAGTGCACACAAAGGCCTTTGTTGCCTCAACGATCAGCCGCAGCAGATACTATTAGTCGGAGCTGTCCTTGGTACTGATCACACACAGGCACTCTGGATCAGCACTTTGGAGCTATCCGCAGTCCTGAAATCCCTCCTAACAGCGATGTGAGTGTATTCTAGGATTTTCTGCTTTTTCCTTCCTTCTCTGTATTCCCCACAAACCCTCTTCGGGGCCTTTTAGCTCACACCTGACCTGTAGGCCACAACTTTCCTACACGGGTCCTCCCTCTGCTGGATCATGATGCGATGAGGATTTTTCATATTTCCCCCCTTTTTCTTTTGTTTATTCGGTTGTCGATGCTGTTGTTGTGAATCCCTTCTGTGTGTTTGTGTGTGTGTGTGTGTGTGTGTCTTTCTGCACACCACTGTCTGAAATCATACTGATGGCGGCGTGCACGGCCGGTGATTGATTTCAGCTCCAATGCATAACAATGGGATTGCACAAAAAGAGCCTGCTGCAAAGAGATAAGAATTTAATAGAATTTCTGAAAGCTGAAGGTTGGGCTTTTTGAATATTCCCTGCGTGCGCGGCGTGGAGACAGCAGATAAAGGATGGCATTTGTGGGGACTATTCTCAAATGGCTTGTAATGAATGGTTGTCATTTCCACTAATGGTTTCAAAACGGCAAAGCAAAAAGCACGGTGTGAGCAACATTTGGGAGTGACTCCAAGTTGCGCTGCTGCGAGCGGCTGTTTGCTGTTGGGAGCTGCGGCGGACAGTCGGCGAGCCTAAAAACGATCAACAGATCTGGAAGTGAGAGGAGAGTGATCACTCCTCTTGGAAAAAAAAACAAAACAAAAAAACTCCTGCTTCTGCTTTAATTCAAACTGATATCACACTTCAATCCTCTCGCCTCCCCTGAGCATAAATAATTTTTTAAAATAATCTCCCTTGGAGACTCGCCTCTCTGCCTATATGTCATCAAACACCCCCTCCCCTCCTTTTTTTTTTCATACGGAGGAGTTATCAGATGCTGTCAGCGGTGCGCGCATATCCAAACTCTGCTACTACATCAATTCCCGATCCTCCACTAAAAAAAAATAAAAAAGGTCCCCCTGAATGAATTATTGGACGGTACCACTTTCCCGGGTGCGTTGGGGGTGTGGTGGTGGTGGACGTAGCGGTGAAGGATTACAGTAATGCGTTTGGGGAACATCAAGAACTTGTCAGCGGGTGAAATGTATAAAACATGAGCTCATTCTGGTGTGTAATATTGTGTCGGAGCCCAGAGGCGCAGAGATGCTTCCCCGCCGATTACAGGCTGATGATGGTGTTTATGGGATGTTTGGAGAGATAGAAACTTTATTTTCATTTCTGGGAAACGGTGTAAGGGAGCCAAATCCGGTTTGAAGTTGTACGTTTTTGCCGGCCTGGATGATGCTCAGGGAGAGAGGGAGGGAGGGAGGGAGAGAGAGAGAGGGAGAGGGGAGGGAGAAAGTGAGGGAGTAGCAGGAGGGTGGAGGTTGGGGGGGGGGAGCACATATGCCCATTGAGTTAGTGTGTAGTAAGAGGGGTCCTCAAGCCCTGCCCATCTGATGCTGGAGGTTTTACTACAGCTTCCGTGATGTCATGGCAAAGGGCGGAGGGAGGAGTTGAAAGGGGAGGGTGGGGAGTGTGGAGAGGGGATGGGATGGATGGAGGGAGGAAGGGAAGGAGGGGGGGGGGGGGGTGGTACAATGGCTCATGAGGGAAAGGTAAGTCAATATTACGTTTTTTTTTTCTCCCCTCCTCGCTGACAAAGGCAAATGAAGCCATGTTTTTTGCTTACAAACAAGTAACATCTTAACGCGCGGATACGGAGCCGTGCGCCGAGGCGCTGCGCAGGAGAGGCCGGTGCAACCTTCAGCTCGCTCTTCTTATTTATCACATCTGGACGTTGGCAGCGGGCTAGATGACTGTTTTTTTGAAACGAATAAAGCCTTTTGCTCGGGATATCGTCTCTTTTTGAAAAAAAAGCAAACTACTTGACCTGCAACTCACGCGGCGAGGACGCGTCGCCGAACCCTCAGAGGAAATATTTATCGGATACAGGTAATCAGAAATGCTTTCGATCTGTAATGCTTCATCTGGAAATACCCCCCCCCCCACCTCCTTTCTTTTATATTTATTTATTTATTTATTTATTTTTGCATAACTTTGACTCCGTGTGTTATTTTAAAGCATCCCGCACAGCCTGATTTAGCGCCGATTAGCGTTGATGTCACATTTGTATATTTCCTAATTCCCCGGTGTGGATTAAAACTTACCCACAGCTGCGATCTCCCCACAGTTTGACCTGATTTTTTTTTCCTTTTTTTCTGAAAAGTGCGCTCCATTTATTTACGTTCTCAGCCGCTCTCAGAATGGAGAGGACGCTGCCTTTTGAAGCCCCCCTTTCCGTGCTGTACGTGTAATAAGTGGGAATAAACCAACTATGGCGCTTTCTCGGAACCTCGGTTGGTGCGTGCACTTCTCCGCCACTCTGTGGAACAGTTGATCATCGGAGGCTGGAAGCAGACACGCTCAGCGCGATGCTCTCCGTCCTCTAGTTTCACCTTCCCTGTCTCCAGGAATAAATGAGCCCGTTTACTGTACCGCGGTCCACCCTTTCTAGTAAAGTGAGACATGTACGCAGAGTTTGTATTATTAGGATAGCAGCAGGACTCCTGCGTGCGTGTGTGTTTGTGTGTGTGGACAGATGGATGGATGGAAGGATGGGGTGAGTGTGTTTGAGAGAGAGAGAGAGAGAGAGTGAGAGAGGCAAAAGGAAGGATGGATGGATGGATGGATGGAGGGAGGGGTTGGCCATTTGATCCTCTGCAGCAGAAAACAGAGATGCTCTCTTCAAATGTCAGCCGCCTTTAGTAGTGCGCAGATAAAAAAAAAAAAAGTCCTCAGAAGCGCGCTGGAAATAGACGCCGGGGAGGGGGAGCCTGGAGCGGCGCGTTTCGCCGGATCTTACCGGAGTGTGGCGCCGGTTGCAGAGCCTGTGAGCTGTGCGGTGTTGGGGTTGTTGTTGCCCCCCT
>VUQH01013416.1:0-12571 GCA_015106775.1 Etroplus canarensis
GTGAATAAAATATTGGCTCATGTGATTTGAAAGTCTTTTAGTTTTCATTTTGTTCAAATTTAAAGAACATCTCAACTTTTCTGGAATTCGGGTTGTAGATTTTTGTCCACTATTAAGTCAGAGTAGAGGTCAAAAGGCTAAATACATAAAATATAATAAAGTAGTTACCTGCAACCTCCCTCCCTCGCTCCACCTCCTCCTTATGGTCCCACAACCTCCTCCCTTGACCCACAGGCTTGTGGCATTCTTCACAGCCTTCATCCTAATGCCTCTACCCCTTCCCCACTTGTCACCATCACTGCTGACCAAATCCGGAGACAGATGATGAGACTCCACTCAGGCAAGTCTGTGAGTCCTGATGGTGTGAGCCCCAGGGTCCCCAAAACTTGTGCCCCCAGCTTTGTGCAATATTATATCACGTGTTCAAGATGAGCCATAGTCTGAAAAAGGTCCCCGTTTTGTCAAAGAGGTAATGCATCATGCCTGTGCCAAAAGGTCACACCCCAGTGACCTTAAGGACTACAGACCCATGGGCACTTACACCACACATCATGAAAACCCTGGAGAGATTCATCCTGGACCAGCTCTGGCCCATGGTCAGCCCCGCAATGGACCCCCTCCGGTTCACCTACCAGCCCTGACTTGGAATAGAGGACACCATTATCGGCCTGCTCAACTGCAACTACACTCACCTGGACAAGTCACTGAGCACTGTGAGGGTCATGTTTCTGACTTCTCCAGTGCATTCAACACAATCAAGCCTGCTTGAAGTTGCCAGCGATACAGGTGGATGCCTCCATGTGGCCTGGATTATTGACTATCTGACTGGCAGACCACACTATGTATGTCTGCAGCACTGTGTGTTAGACAATGTGGTCAGGAACACCAGAGCCCCATAGGAGACTGTTCTCTTCCATTTGTCTTCACCATCTACACCACAGACTTCAGCTACTGCACAGAGATTTGCCACTTCCAGAAGTTTTCTGGTGACTCTACTGAAGTGGGGTGCATCAGACAGGATGATGAGGAAGAGTACAGGACTGTGGTGGGCAACTTTGTCACATGGTGTGAACAGAACCCTCTGCAGCTTTATGTGACAAAGACTAAAGAACTGGTTAACACCACTGATCCATGTTTCCATCAATGGGGTATGTGTAGAGATAGTGAAGGACTACAAATACATCAGTGTTTACACTGACAAAAAATTACACTTCATCAGACACACAGAAGCCATCTACAAGAAGGGCCAGAACCATCTCTATTTTCTGAGACAACTTCAATATCTGCTGGACAATGCTCTGGATGTCTTTTACAAGTCTGTGGTAGTGTTTGCCATCTTCTAGTGTGCTGGGGCAGCAGAGAGAGTAGCAGACACCAGCAGACTCAACAAACTAATTCATAAGGCCAGTAACATCGTGGGTGTGGAGCTTTGACAGTGGTGTCAGAAAGAAGGATGTTATCCAAGTTAAGGATAATATTGTTGGACAATCCTTCACACCCTCTCCATGACACACTGGACAGGCACAGGAGCAAATTCAGCAGTAGATTCATTCCATCACGACACACCACAGAATGCCACAGGAAATCCTTCCTACCTGTGGCCACCAAAGTCTATAATCCTACCTGTGACACCTTGACCAGTCTCATTTATTGCCAGATCTTATACCCATTGCATACAGTGTTTAAGTTTGGAGTTATGTTACATATTGCAATTTATACAGACATGTTTATTGATTTTAATTTTTAGTAGCTGCTTTTTAAATATATATATACAAAACTGAGCATCTGTAACAGAATGCAATGTCCCCTCAGGGATTAGTAAAGTATTCTGATTCTGATTCTAAATTTTCCAATTGCATTTTGCACTTGATACATTTCCAGTTCATACAAACCCAGTTTCATCAGAGTTAAATGAATAGTTTAGTAAGAGTGACCATCTGAAAATTAGCACCCACTCCCGTTTGGGCCATTTTTGCCAAAATTCATTTCAGTCATTTCTTGTTTCAGTTAAGAATGTTTGGTCTTTGAATTGACCTGGAGACATGTAATGAAAAGCAGAGCCAACCAGCACTTTTAAACATCATTTATAGTTTTAGTGACCCAAAATTAATGAAGTTTGACTACTATTTCAGAAGCATTCTGGCTGTAGACAAGTGTGATGGACACCATATTTTACACTCTGCGCTAAAACAAATGGAAACTACCATCTATACTGCTAACTTATTTTTCAAGATAATTAAATTTTGTTTTTTGGGTTTTTTTTAACATTTTCTTATCATACAGCATATTTTGCATTCATCTCGCTTTTCCAAAATCTCTAAACAGGGTATCATTTTGGCCATAGAAACTGAATGAGAAATATATACGCGGCCTTTAGAAGGTCACACGGTATAAAGGCTTGAGATTTTACAGATACATTTTCTCTCTTTTGTTCTTTCTCTCTCTCTCTCTCTCTCTCTCTCTCTCTCTCTCTCTCTCTCTCTCTGTCTCTCTCATTCTCTCTCTGTGTCTCTGTCTTTGTTTTTCTCTCTCTGTATTTACGTTTATGCAAGCATAATGATTGTTTACATAAACACCCTGTACCCTGTTTATTCTTTTCTAGGTATGGCCAATGCCATGTTGGCAGGAATTCCTCCAGTGTTTGGCCTTTACACGTCTCTTTATCCTCTGATCATCTATTTCATCTTTGGCACTTCCAGACACCTCTCTTTGGGTGATTTTTAAATTTTATCTTTGTGGATTTCCCTGCAGTCCTTCTATAGTTCAACAACCTGTACATAGGCACCTCTGAAAATGTCTTGCTAAAGCTTTTCTTTAACAAAAAATTTTTTAGTTTAGAAAGTATTTTTGTTTAGTCAGGTTACTTGAAAAATTCAAGTTCAATTCAGAAACACAATTTACAAATACTCCAGGAGAAAGTAAAGTAATTCTGTACTTGTGTGTGTGTGTGTGTGTGTGTGTGTGTGTGTGTGTGTGTGTGACAGGTACTTTTGCTGTCCTGGCCATTGTGATTGGGTCTGTGACAGCTAACGTGGAGCTGCTTAGCGACAGTGATCAAGCAGCTGTGGAAGCAGCCAAAATAAACCTGGCAGTCCAAATTACCTTCCTTTGTGGCCTTATACAGGTATGCAAATGCACACACAGAACACATACACCCACAGTCAATGCCAACTAGCTTGACCACTACACCTTACCTCTGACCTCTGGCTCTCCTACAGAAATATTTAGGAGCTAACAGAATTTCCAATCACAGTCACTTAAGTCTTTGTTCTAGACTTTGGTGTTTGGAATAGTTTTAGTTCTCTACACTGAGCTCTGCAGCAACACCAGTATCAGTAGTGAAAAACACAATTCTTCTACTGTATTTTCGTGACTCTTTCAACATTTTTATTCATCTTGCCTATGAAATACAGAGCTTATTTCAGTAGTCTTTGAAATCTACTAAAAGACCTTCTGGGGTAATGTAGGACGTTAAACTGAAAAACAGGCTACAGCAAGAAAAAAACCTGAACGTCACATTAATATGGCTTTACTTGACTTTTGATGGTTTTTTAATTGTATAAATGCTAATGTAAACTACAATTTATTTATTTTTACTGAGATTAGCATGTAACTCAGAACCCACAAAATGTAAAATCCAAGTGACAAAGTTTTGTACTTCTTGTTTGTGCATGTGTTTCTTAGCTTCTGCTGTACCTGCTTCGTGGAGGTGGTGTGTGTCGCTGGTTGTCGGATCCGGTAATCAGAGGCTACACTACAGCAGCAGGTGTCCACATGACCATCCTGCAGCTTCCACTAATGACAGGAATACCAGCGCAAAGACACACTGGACTTCTGGCTTCTGCTAGGGTCAGATGAAATATTAGGTGTATCACACACAAAAACTCGGTCATGCCAGCTTTAAACGTAAAACCTGCTGATATAAGCAGGGTGTTTAAAACATCATCATTTATGTTTTTTGTCTTTTTTCTTTTTTCTGAAGATTGTGCAAGGCATTAAAACTCATGGAGTCCTCTTTTAATAGGAATAGTCAGATATTCTAATGATCCATCCTAACTGCTTGAAGTGCTGGTATAAATGAGTTAATTAGTCTTTGTTTTCTTTTTCTTGGCACAATGTGGCTGAAATAAAACTCCTTCAAGGATGCACCTTGTTATGTCTACACTGACAGTATTGCATTTCTAAAGTGTCAGGGTGTCTTATCAGCCCTTTGCAGGTGGTTGAGTTCCCCCAGATCCACTGAACGGTAACCTCTGATGTGCACTAGAGTACATACATTTGAAATTCGTAAAACCTCCAAGTTTCAGGAAATTGATTTCTGGGTAGAACATGTCATACTGACAAGGAGGTGGCCACAGAGCAATAGTAGAGAAATGAGTATCCACCTAATAGATAAAGGTTTTGTTGTCATTGTTTCGTCTTTTTAAAAGATATAATAGTCAAGATTTAAACTTGTAACCTCTGGATTTATTTTGAAGTCTCAGTGTTTTGGAGTGTGTAGTGCTAATACTTTTTTACTTTTATTTTTTAAACTTTTTACTATACTTTATTAGTCCTCAAGAGGGAAATTAAAATTGCCAACACTTCTACACATACAGTGAGAGAGGCTGACATACAAGGCTGCCATTTCAGGCGCCAGGGAGCAATGTGGGGGTTTGGTGCCTTGCTCAAGGGCACCTTGGAAATGCTCAGGACTTTAAAACTGACTAATGCATCTGTTAACTAGCAAAATTGGTTAGCAAACTGCATCCATTAAATGTTCTGGTGCAATGAACAGATACAGATACCTAATTAGTGCTACAGTAAGTAACAGACTAATAAATTCCCAGGTGGAAGGTGTTCTTCTGATACTTAAAAAAAGCAAAAATGTTAGCTAACAATCCATGTGTCTCTTTCAGACTTTAAAAGATGTTCTGTATGGCATGACCGCTGTTGTACCAGGAGCTCTGTCAGTCTCCTTGGTTTCACTGGTGATACTCATCGGAGGCAAACTGCTGAATGAGCGCTTTAAGAACAAGCTGCCTGTCGCTATACCATGGGAACTTATACTGGTGAAACTCACGCGCACGCGCACGCGCGCGCACACGCACACACACACACACACACACACACACACACACAGACCCATAGAGAGTAGACTCATGCCCATAAGATGCACCCAGATGGACAGATGCCACAGTGATGAACTGATGAATGACTCATAATTATATAATAATCTGTTTTTATCTCCAAAACCATGAATCCCCACATACAGCAAATATCTGCACCTGGCGACGGTTAATCATCATTCTCTCTTCTAATGTGTTGATGAGTATTGAATTTATGTTTTTTTTCTGCTTATCAGTTCTTTCAGTCATTTTAAAAGTTTCCCAATTAAGCCTATTGTAATGTAAATTATAAAGTATAATAACATGCAAACTTTTAGTTCAAAAATCTTTTGTAAATTTTTACTTTTTTAATACAAAAAATAGGCAGAATAACAGAAGTGCCCATCATAAACTACTAGACATTAGAAAGAGTGAAACTTTGCTTTATGGTTGATGTTATGATTTATTCAGTTATGTAAAATTTTTGATTGTATGCTGTGTATGTGTATGAACATACTGATTTATCTGATATTTAGATGCAGATTACTTTATGTTCTTCTTTTCCAAAGTGAACATTCAGTGCAGAAAATGTCACTCCCATTGTTTTTCTCTCGTAGATTGTTCTCAGCACCCTCCTGTCAGTACAGATGGATCTGGCTGGACAGCACAGAGTCCAGGTGGTGGGACACATACCCAGTGGGTCAGTAGAACTGGGTTATTGTCTGTTTGCCTTAGTCATTTATGTTTTGTTTTTTTTTCATTAAACAGTCATGGTTGTCAGTGACTGTTAAGAAGGTGACTCTAAATGCAAATAATTTATTGCAACCATTTTAAGTCCAATAGGTCAAATATAATCCCACTGAGCCAAATGGCATTCATGGCAGAAAGAGACGTACTGCTTTTATTCAGTTTTAAGTTTTAGTTTTAATTATTTTATTGTAAAAGTTTTTAATATTATAAAACACAAATGGCACCTTATTGGCAATTAAATATAATGTATACATTGTCATTCACAAACTGTTTTCCTTATAATTTAAAGATATTTTCTCTTTTTTGCTTTCTGACACCCTAGCCTCCCTCCTACCTCCAGTTATTAATACTTCTTTTCTTATATTTTACAAAAAATTAGCCAGTTAGTCTTATCATGTTATGTCTGATAGATTTAAAATAGATAGCTTTAAAATTCTTTGTGATATGATGAATAATTCATGATGTAGTCATAGTTCTTTATCTTACTGTAAATTTCATTTCTTTTCTTTGAATTATATATTAGTCATTGAGTCACTGAACCTCTCCTCTCTTTCCTTCTACCTCCTCCTCCTCTTCTCTAGCCTGGCTCCCCCTGTCCTTCCCTCACTGGCTCAGGCCAGAGAGCTCTTCATTCCAGCTCTGTCCATAGCTTTGGTTGGCTTCAGTTTCCTCTCAGCCATGGGCTCAGTGTTTGCTCACAAACATGGCTACCATGTGGACCCCAGTCAGGTGCATTCACTACTGTAACACTATAACTGAGATCAAAGCAGTTTGCTTTGTAACAATAGCAAAAAAAAAAAACATTATAAAGAAATAAATAGCAAAGGACAAATAATTTCAATTTTGTGGTGAGAAACTGAGAGAAGTGAGAACAATGTCTTATAACTAAAAGCCTGCAATAGCTCAAGTGAATTAAAAGCTAAGCTGTTTAAATGTAATTGCAGTTTTCTTTATGAAGCTTAAAGGAGTGTCCGTAGACACAGTTTCTGAATGTTAAAACATGACAAGCTTTAGACTGATGCAACACTACATTGTCTGAAGTTAGTCTGATTTTTCTCACTTAAGATTCTTTGATCTAGTTCCTGCAGACCTCTCTTTTGAACCTCATTGTTAAATCTGCTGTGGGGGTGGCTTGAGTGAGTCAATCAGAACTTTCTTTGTCAGTTTTTTTAACAAAGGGCAATCTGTAAGAGCAACATCTGGCCAAGTGATATACTGTACGTGTAGAAGACAGAACAATAGAACATGCACTAATCACATAGAAATTATGAACATTTTTTTTTAATTTGTAAATGTTCCAAACACAGCAGTGTATTATCAGTGACTGAACTTCGCTGTGAATTACTGTAGACTCTGCTATTTGTCCTTGCTTTAGGACCTGCTGGCTCTGGGTCTGTGTAACACGATTGGAGGAATGTTTCAGTGCTTTGCCGTCAGCTGCTCTTTTTCTCGCAGCATGGTCCAGGAAAGCATTGGTGTCAAAACACAGGTACTATAATCTATTTGAGAAGTCCAAAGCCACCTTCATCAAATACTTTTTAAGTAGAGTAAACTAACAACTAATGTTTTATGAATCTCTTAATGTAAATAATTTTCTTTCTTTATTTGCAGCTTTCTTTTATTGATTACCCCTTTCTTGTGTTATAATTACATGTCTTAGCTGGCAGGTCTGGTGTCAGCACTGATGATTCTGACAGTCTTGTTGGAGATTGGGCATCTCTTTGAGCAGCTGCCAAAGGTAAAAAAGTGCACATAATGTAACAAATTTTGTTAATGTTTATTATATGAGTTGTTAGGCAAGGGTTCTAATCACCAAAACCTCGCCTATTACCACTTTCTTAATTATCCAGAATGCAACATAGACACGTGATCCTTATGAAGTCTTATCATTTTTTTGTTGATGTAAATATGATTTTCCTTGTGAAGTTTTGTGTCACACACAATGCTAAGAAAACTACAGAAGAAGAAAACAATCAGTCAGCATAGGAAATGTAATTATGGTGCTGATGTTTTTGTAATAGAAACAAATGCACCAAAAGTTTGTGTTTTCAGTTCTATATCCAGCATTATTTTCCATAAACCAGGGAAACCACCATCAGTCATTCATGTGTCTCAGCTAATGGCTTGCTGTGTGTACCAGGCAGTGTTGGCAGTGATTATCGTGGTGAATCTGCAGGGCATACTGGCTCAGTTCAAAGATGTGCATCTGCTTTGGAAGTCTGACAGATTAGACCTGGTGGGACTGGCACACGCACATGCATCATTATTCCTAGCACAGGACCTGCTACAAACACTATTCCCTTCTGATCCAGGGCTTTTTCCTCTCTTCTTTCTCCATTCTTTTAGCTCGTCTGGGTAGTGTCACTGATTTCCGCCTTCATCTTTAACCTGGATCTAGGTCTGGCTGTGGCCATTGCCTTTTCTTTGGTCACACTCCTCTATAGGACACAACAGTAAGTAAACATCATTTTACACCAAATCAGCTGACAAAAATACAGCTCAGCAGATGAACTATCAATTCTAGCATATATATATATAGTACCATTTAAATCTGAGAAGAAGCCATTTTTGATGTGAAAAGCTGATATTTTTTTTAGGGGACCAGTTATTGTTGTTTGTCACGGTTTTGTAATGCAGTGGAATGTCTATGCTTTAAAAACTAATAGTGGTGTTAAGGATGGAGCAGATGTTTACAACATATGAACGCCATCCTCTGTGCTGCTGTAGACTCTACAGGGCAGTGTAAGGCTGTTGGCTTGCTTTTTATTGATATAGTAAGGGTGGATTGCAAAGATACTTTTCCTCCAATTGATACCGACAGTCAAGCAGAAATTACATTATGTAGCAGCTCCGCATACTTTTCCTAATGTGAGTGTAGATTAGAGCTGTAGAATATAATTTGTTAGAGCTAGAAACTGATACCCATGGTAGGCTTAGTATAAAGATCAATTTGTAATTCCAGGTTGAAGATGGCAAGCCATTATAAAACAGGTACCCTAAGTGGTACAGTAAGTATTACTGCTGCTTGATATGTGTCATGTATGGGATTATTTATTGTTGTTTAAGCCATAATATATTTATTTTATGCTTTACACCACAAGCCATGAAAGCAGACAGGAATCCAGTCTATGTTAAATTTTTATTTATAATAAATGGGGCAGATACAAATTAAACCCTTTTTCCACTGCACGTCTTTAACCATGTGTTAAAAACAGAAGCCTGAGCATTTACAGTAGACGCAGAGAGACGACATATCGACTCGATTAATGCAGATAATTCTTTCAGGAGCACACAGACAATAAAACGGGTTCATTGGAGCAAAAACACAGTAAAAAAACAGTAAGGTTTCCTACTACCCATCACAGCTGAACCAAAACCCAGAAGCAGAACACACAATGCGTGCAGACGATTAAGGTTACTTGGTTGAATGGGTGGGTTATGTTGTCCTTTGGGAGACAAAAAGCTGCACTTGCTTTTTGATGAGGGGAAGGGAAGCCAGGAGCAGACTAGAGTAGAGAGGTAATTGGCAAAGAGCTGGAGGCTAGAGTTGAGCCAGTGAAAGTGGTGGTGTTGGGAGCTGAGGAATGAGCATCAGTTCATGGGAAACTGAGACAGAACTCAATCAGGGCAGGAAGGCAGGTCCAAAGAGGAGATCACAGAATATAACAAAAACTACTGATATGCTCAAACTAGACTGACAGCAGCCTGAAGCATAAACCAGAGGCCTGTACTATGAATCAGGTTCAGCCTACCCAGGGTACGTTATCTGGCTTTACTTAACCTAACTTTGGCGATCAGCATTAGCGATGACACAAAGGCCATTATCAACTCAAAAATTTAACTTGGGGTTTATCAGTCCAGTGACAAGTGCATTCACATGAGGGTTACTGTTTGCAGCCTCTGACCAATCACAAACCTGATCAAGTACTGGCAGCAGAGTGATTGTTTTTACAAAGGAATATCAAAACCATAATATTAGAAGTATGAAAACAAGGTTAAACAAGGAATACAGAGTGAAAGTAACACAGCTTCTGCGGACAAATCAGCAGAACGAGTGTCTTTGACAAGGAAGGGCATTGTATAGCCATATAGTATTAAAACTGCTGTATGAGTGTGTGTGCACTTTAAGCGCTGGAGAAGACCTGCTGTATTAATAAGGTTTAACCTGCTTAAAGTCAGGAAGGGACATAGGAAAAAATGCAGTGTAAGTGAACAGAGCAGCACAGCTCCATCATTAAAGTCATGGGAGAAACTGACAATTACGATTATTAATATTTAATTGATATATAGACGTGCAATTTTTTGTAGTTTTATTCTTTCAGCTGCAGCCCCAGCATTATCTAATGATCTGAGAAAGAACGATGAATATAAAAGTAGAATTCAAACATACACTGAGACTGAGACTACGCACATATTTGATTTAAGATCCGCAAACAAGTTCCCTGTTTTAGGGTCGTATATTAAGGCTTATAGAACAATTAAATTGTTGTAAAATTGTTTGCAAACAACTGGGGAAAAAATTAAATAAATGAATAAAATTGCTTTTAAGAACCTGTACTTATCACTCATGCTCAAAGACCTAAGACACTATTAAGAATACTTCAGACCCTCTTACTATCTGTGCACAGAAATCCGATGAATCTTCCAGAACTGATTGGTCAGTAATTGTTGATTTTGTACCTGCTGATCTCAAATCTGGAACTTAATTTCATCTGAGCAGGTTAGGTCTGCAATATGCACCATGGCAACATACCGCGATAATCAATGAACCGCCTTTGTAGTGTTGAAAACCCAGAGTTAACCCTGAAGTTGTCTGGATAAGCACAAATCCCGCTTCAAGCTGCTGTGTATAATAATGAGACAATTAGATAATGATCAGAAGAGCATGCCCCCAACACACCTGAAGCCACTCCTGTAATAGAACAAGCTCAGAAATTATGTTAGGATGGAAGAGAAAACTTGTGCAGGCTGAGGAGGGTGAGAGAGCTGACCCAACACCAATCAACTAACTAACCAAGTGATCACTGACTCTGGTGCTTTTCATAATTTCAGTGCTCTGATGCGTAATGGATCATTTTAAAAAGTATCTGATGTAATGTATGAGAATCCTTATTAGCCTTCTGTCTGTGTCATGGAGAAAGTTTTTTTAATATAAACATCCTTTTCCAAGAAAATGACATGCTAAAGTGTCATTATTGAATGATATGGTGTTGGTTTTTTTGACCACGTTCATTTTTAAGTGACCGAGTGGGGTCTGTATATTTATGTGTCTTGTGATGTTTCCTGTCATTGGTCTGGTGAAGATTATGGAAAGTTGTTTGGGGTTATTTATGATCCCGGAAATATATACTTTTTTCTTCCTGTTTTTTTTATTTTACATTTTGGGCATTGATTTTTTTGTGATTTTCCACTTCTGTGACAATGAAGTGCTCAGTTGAATGAGATGATTTTATGAGATTAGTTTCTTTTTTGCATAAAAATGACTGGAAACCATAATTAATTGCATGTATATCATCTTTCATAGATAAAGAAAATGGTAAGAGATGGAAAAATACAAATAGAAACTTTGAAAAGTATTAATCTGTGAAATATAAATATCCCACCCGGTCATTTTGGTCACTAAAATAGTTAAGTTGATGAATATGATGGAATTTTAATTTGCATGTGTGTTAGTGCATATGAAACCTTTTTCCCTTTTTCTCAGACTGCCAAGCTTCCCCCAGGACCTCCTGGTCATGTTACTTTTAGTTCTCTTTTAATTCTACAAAACTTTAAAAAACATAACGCACAAACATACTGTTTGGGATCACTCAAGAATTTCATTGTTTTCCAAAAACAACCACACATTTCAAAGCAATTTAAGAAGAATTTTATCCGTTTCAGAAACCGTTAAAATGAATAAGATGATTTTTAAACAATGATCTACATTTTTGCATAGAGACCTATCATCAGCAACTGTCAGTCCTCTGCATCAGTCTCCTGGTATGGCTACTAATCCAAGTTGATCATTTTATAAGGCTGATTGATCATAATTAGAAAACCCTTTTGCAATTGTGGGAGCAAAAAAAAAGGAGCATGGCATTCTTTAGGTTAGTTAAGTATCTGAAACATCAGCAGTTGTTTGTTTGTTTACAGACTCAGAATGACCAAAAAAGAACTTTTTTAGAGATCCGTCAGTCTATTGTGCTTAGAAAGAAAAGCTGAAACTTAATATCTCTTACCATGCTGTTAACTACTCCCTTCATAGATAAGCACGAAGTAGCTCTGACAAGGACAGAAAAAGGAGTGGAAGGCCACAGATATCTGAGAATATGTTTAAAACAAGGAGACCTCAACTGGCAGCTGCACTAAATACTGACACACCAGTGTCAGTGTCAAAAGTGAAGAGGTGACTTCAGGATGCTGGACTTCATGGCAAAATTACCAAGTAAAAGCCATATCTCAGACTGGCCAATAAAAAGAAAAGACTGAGATGGGCAAAAGCGCACAGACACTGGATACTGAAAGAAGGTGTTGTGGACAGATAAGTCCAAATCTGAGGTCCTCAGATCAAACAGAAGAACATGTGTGAGATTCAGAACAAATGAAAAGATGCAAGAAAAGTGTTCAATACCATCAGTCAAGCGTGGTGGAGGCAGCATGATGGTCTGGGGGTGCTTTGGAGGTGGTAAAAAAGGAGATTTGTACAGAGTGGAAGGGAAAGTGAGGAAGGAAATCTATCACAAAATTTTGTA
>VUQH01013424.1:4459-14783 GCA_015106775.1 Etroplus canarensis
CAAGTTAAAAAATGTGCAATAAACTGGTTGCATTAGTGTGTAGTGCCCATTTTCTTCTGGTGAAGCCATTCTTTTGTTGATTTGGCTGCATGCTTGGGGTCATTGTGCTGCTGAAGGGTAAAATTTCTCTTCAGCTTCAGCTTTCTAGCAGACATCTCAAGGTTTTGGGCCAAAATTGAATGTTTCACCAAGTCCCTCCTCTTTGTCTTAAACCCCAGTTCCACCTGAGGAAAAGCAACCGCAAAGCATGATGCTGCCGCCACCGTGCTTCACCATGGGTGTGGCGTCGTTCTGGTGATGTGCAGTGTTGCTTTTGCACCAAACACACCTTTTGGAATTGTGGCCAAAAAGTTCCACATTGGTTTAATCAGACCATAACACATTTTCACACATGCTTTTGGGAGTACTGATGTATTTTTTTTTGTTGAAAATTTACTGTACAATTGCTATGAAGGGGTAAATGAGTTAAAGAGACCAAAACAGTAAGGGTCTAAAAGGAGCATAAAGCAGAAATGTAATCGTGTGTACACTCTCTCAGACACTAATGGAAGGAGATGAAACCCTCAGCATGCATCCCCACTAAGTAAGGTCAGTGTCAGGGTAGATAGATGATAAACAGAGAGATAAATGTGGATATTTATGAAGTGGAAGTAAGAAGAGGTTTTTAATGCCAAACTGACTCAACCACTATTCCCATTCTTCATCATTTCCACTTCACACGGTGCAGAGTGGAATAAAAATGGCAGGGCGGGCTGTGAGCAAGTCACAAGAGCATTAGTAGCATGGAGGCCAAGCTGTGTGGGCAGAGAGAAGTGCAAATGAACCTTCGGATGGTCTCCACTGAGACGAGATGCATCCTGAGAGTTGTTTTTCCACTCTGGCATTGAAGAGGAACGCAGCAGTGAGTTTAAAAAGCTGACCCGGCGCGGGCAAAGCGCGGATTAATGATAAATTATTCCATGAATATTTTTGTGTGTGGATTTATTGTTGAAAATAATTGCGGTATCTGCAGTGTTGTACTTCACAACCTTTTTGAAAGCTAGAGCACTGTGCAAAAGTCTCAAGCATTACTTTATATTTTGTTAGTAAGACGGGAAATGGGTGCAGCAGTATATCGGAACACGTGCAGACATGAATGGAAATACAGTGCATAAAGGTAAAACAGAGTTTGTACAATTCCAACAAGCTTGGAAGCGGAAGAGGAAGCAGTTAAAAGGAACATGTAGGGAGTGTGAAGAAAAGTTGTGCCTTGACATGCACTGGGTGAGAGATCTCTGACCTTGCATCGTTCATTTTGAAGGTTCACTAAGTGTACAGCACAGCGCTGCCTGGTGCCGTCACATTCCATTTGATACTCCCACCTCCTATACACACCAGTAGCATTGATGAACACTGTGAAACATTCAGACACTTAGCAGAGTTAGCCTTGTAAGGCAATGAAAAAAACATGTTCATATGCTAATGCCTGACCCAGAGTGAATGTAAATGTTATACACACATTAAGCGTGGCAGGTAGACTTCGACTATCACGCTCACAGAGAAAAAGAAAAGATCTAATCTAAACTCAAAAACTGAATCTGTAATCTAAAGAGCAAACAATGTATGAGCAGCAACTCACTGATTTACCTCCCAGCCATCACGCATTTGAAATCACAGAAAAAAATATCAAAAATTCACTTGCTGATGTCCACCAGAAGACCTTGTTGACAGGGTGATAAGAGAAAATCCTAATCACTGAGCGCCAGCTTTTTACAACATTTACCACCGCCAAAGCACCCCAAGACCATCACGTTGCCTCCACCATGCTTGACTGACGGTATTAAGCACTCTTCTTGCATCTTTTCTTTTGTTCACAATTGTTCTTCTGTTTGATCTGAAGACCTCAACTTTGGACTCATCTGTCCACAACTCGTTCTTCCAGTCTTCCAGTGTCCAGTGTTTGTGTTCTCAGTCTTTTCTTTGTATTGACCAGTCTGAGATATGGCTTTTTCTTGGGAATTCTGCCATGAAGTCCAGCATCCTGAAATCTCCTCTTCACTGTTGATGCTGACACTAGTGTGGTACTATTTAGTGCAGCTGCCAGTCAACGACCTCTGAGACGTCTTTGTCTTAAACTATACACTCTCAGATATTTGTCTTCTTGCACAGTTGTCCCTCCCACTCCTTTTTCTGTCTTTGTTAGAGCCAGTTTTTGCTGCTCTCTGAAGGGAGTAGTTAACAGCATGGCAAGAAATTTTAAGTTTCCTCGCGTTGACTAGTCTTCCTTTCTAAGCACGACTATAGACTCACTGGTATCTAAAGAAACTTCTCTCTTTCTGGCCATTTTGAGCCTGTAACCAAACAAGCAACTGCTGATGCTTCAGATACTAAACTAACCTAAAGAATGCCATACTCATTTTTTGCTTCCTTATTAGTTCAAAGGTTTTCAGCTGTGCAACATGATTACAAAAGGGTTTTCCTAATAATCAGTGTGTACCTTTGGCTGCTCCCCAAGGGGTTGCCACAGCAGATCAATGGGTAATGTGGCAAAGGTTCTACATCAGATGCCCTTCCTCCATTGCAAGGAGGAGATTGTGCCTCCACCTGGAATTGAACCAGGGACCTTTTACTTCTAGGGTGAATGTGTAAACCACTACACTACAGAGAAAGGATAAAGTTTGCCTAGCAGCCACGAGACTGATGCAGAGGACTGGCAGCTGCTGATAATAACCCTGTATACAAAAATGCAGATCATGCTTTAAAAATCATCTGATTAAATTGATCTGTTTGTGAAATGGATAAAATTATGTGCAAACAGCATTAAAATGTGTTTTTCTTTGGAAAAGAAGAGAAATATATAAAATGCTGTGAATGCTCAGTTTGAATAGAAAAGCAGTATATACTGTAAGTGTCAGTCCATTTACTGTATAATACATTAAGCCACCTGATTTTAACAGTTTTAAATTCTTTTTTTCTTATTTTTGGAGGTTTGGAGGGAGACTCAGGTGCACTCGTGTGCATGTCTCTACCAAAGCATGGAAAAGAGCTATCTTTGCATGTTTCCAGCTAGATTAAAATTAAAATCTATATTAAAATCGAAGTTAAAGAACCTTAAAAACTGTGGAAATTCCTGTGCACTGCCTTGTTTGTACATCTATTTAATAGACATGAGGCAGACTAACTTTCTCTTTCACTAAATGCCAGCTGACTCTTGATGCAGTCCGAGCAGCCAGCACAGCTCCTGTCAGAGCTGACTGTGACGGCGCAGAGCTCTTCCTGCTAATGGCAGGCATCATTAGCTTCATGTAGCGTCATCACTTTCAGTCTTTTTGTTTTCATCTGATCTGACCCATGATATTGTGATGGTCAGCTCGTTAATTCGCAGAAGCTTAAGCCAGAGAAAACATCCCAGCTATGAAACTGGCCAATTATCTGGCAGTGTTTTTCGTTCTGGACAGGCGAAGCAGTGCCGGCCTGCCAGCAGCTCATTAGGAAATGACTGGCTGCGTCTCCTGAGCTGTCCTCCATTTTGATAGCCAAAACGAGGCTGGATGAGCAAACTCAAAGCAATGTGTTCAAATGTGACGTCTCTGAATGCAAAACAATAATTTCACTCCTCTGTTGAGAGATGGCTGATAAAGCTGCTGGTATACAATGGAGGTGATTAAGCCCGGATAGGGGTACCCAACCTGAAGCGGTGGGAGGCTGGGGTTCCCCAAAAGCTCATTAAGTATAAAAGAACAAAAACTTAATTCAAGGCTTTTATTAAAAGCTGACTTCATTGTCAGTGTCTTTGGATTTTCTTAAGAGGACTCACTCCTCTTTGCGTACATAGAAAAGAAAGATGGATGAAGATCTCAGAGCTGCTTGCCATCAAATGCGTACAGTAGACTTGACTTGGCTCACTGATTAACCACAGTACGGTGCAGGAGCCTTGACCCAGCCCTCATTTCTCTATGTGCCTAGAGAAACAGGAAACAGGTGGAAAGATTTATTGAAACATGAGCTAACTTGACCTTCTTCTTCTTCTTCTTCTAGCTGCTCGCCACATCTGCCTCCATCTCACCCTACTCTTGCATCCTCTTCCCTCACTCCAACCCTCTGCATGTCCTCCTTCACTACATCCATCAATCTTCTCTGTGGTCTTCCTCTTCTCCTCCTGCCTGGCAGCTCAATATGTCCACTAGCCTTCCTCTGAACATGTCCAAACCATCTCAGCATGAGCTGTCCATCTGATGGACTCATTTCTAATCCTGTAGTCACTGGTCACTCCCAGGGAAAATCTCTACATCTTCAGTTCTGCCACCTCCAGCTCCACCTCCTGTCTTTTTGTCAGTCTACCCGTCTCCAAACCACACATCATAGCAGGTCTCACTGCCGTTTTGTAAACCTTCCCTTTCACTCTTGCTGCTATCTTTGTGTAACAAAGCACCCCTGACACTCGTCTCCACCCACTCCACCCTGCCTGCACTCTCTTCGTCACCTCTCTTGTGCTCTGTCCGTTGCTTTGGATGGTTGATCCCAGTTATTTAAACACCTTCACCACCTCTACTCCTTGCATCTTCACCGTTCCACCTGCCTCCCTCTCATTTATGCACATGTAATCTAATGAACACCTTTATTCTCCAACACAGCCTGAACATCGTGTTTTACAGATGCTGTAGACGCTCACTGTTGGACCTCTTTCTTGACCTCCTCTGATTCAATCCAAAATGTAAAAATCTGAATTCATCCCTCCATAAGACCTGTTGCCACTGATTTCCAGTCCAGTTCATGTGTAATATAGTATACCTCAGCCTTTTCTCCCTGTTTCCCTTCCTTAAGAATGTCTCCTTGACAGCCACCCTTCCACTGAGACTATTTCGGATGAGGCTTCAGTGAACAGTAGATGGATCAACTGAAGGGTCCTGCGTCTCTCAGGTCCTGTGTCAGGTCTTTGCTGGACTTTTTCCTGTTTCTTAAGGACATCCTTCAGCTACTGGCCATCTGCTGCAGACAGTCTATTTTATTGACCTGCCACTTCTTCTTCTGTCCTCAGTTTTCTTAAGGCCACACTGCACACCATGCTGAGTTAGTTTTTGACTCCTGGGAATCACTTTGCTGGTGCAAAAATCCTGTTTTATGCCTGTCAACCTGTGTCAGCTTTGGCATTTTTTGTAGATTCAACTAAAGAAACAGCAACAAAGTGATGTGTTGTTGTGACAGGCTGCTGGCACGGTTTAAATTGGCTCTTTGACACAACACTGGTTCATCCCCTGTGTTAGGAGCCATTTTTGTGCTTGAATCATTCATAGGTCAGAGTTTAAACCTCTGAAAAAGGTCAGGTTCAAGGACTGCCCAAATGTCCAGAGAAACACTGTAAAAGCTCCTCAGAAAGTCTGGAGAACTACTGCTCGACAGCTCTTTAAGAATTACAAGAAAGTCCAAACATAAAGAAATGAGAGGTGGGTCGAAATGTATGCACAGCACTGCATGAGCTCAATATCAAACTCACTTTGTGATCAGTAAGTCATAACCAAAAGCACGCTGCTCGTCAATAATTAAAACGCCTTCATATTTCTGGGCTTGCAGCGATGAAGCCTGGCGTAGGCCTGAACTCTCTTTCAGCGGAATGTCCTTGGATACAGAGAGCACACGTTTTCCTGATATCAGCATTCATGAAGTCGTACTACAAACCTACTCTTTCCATACAGCGAGTGAGCTTTTTTTTCTCCGCGTTTGAAGCAGCCAAGAAAAGAAGCACACGAGTGAATAAATACACAATGTCAAACAGCGAAAGCACACTTTCTCTGCTCAAGTTCAGCTGCTTTCCCCGCAAGGACGCTCCCGCTGGTGTGGTTTAAATCCTTACTTGTGCAACTGCTTGTAAAGGCAGGCTGAATACTTTCAGCCAGACAGCAGAGATCTAACGCCAGGTGTCTTGACGATGATGCAGTCAGACGAAGCGCTAACACTGGCGGCGGGGTGCGACTTTCACTCTCAGTCTGATATTTCGATTCGCGTGGAATGGCAGCGCGAGTGCTTGTGGAGCACTGCTGGAGTACAAATAGAAGCTGTTTTAGTACACTTCTAAAATATCACTGGGAATAACAGCCCTGACCGTGGGTTGTGGACGTGCCCGCTTGGGCTCGAGTGATGCTGAAAACGACCACTAATGTGAAACCTTTGCTAACTGGGATTTTACACCAACATATTCTCATATTAAGTCCAATATTTCCTCTTTTTGGTCTCTGCCTCTTCACTGAAGTATCTGACTGGAGCACAAACAAACTCAGCCCAACTGGTAGCCCCTAACCTGGTGTAAACAGGTGCTGAGGACAGGTTCCTGCTGTGATTGGAAAGGATGCTTCGGGAGCGGAGTGAACCAAAATGGTAAAGCTGTAGCTTTCGCAGATTCTGGTTTCTGAATTCTCCTTGTGTGCAAGCCTTTTCATGATGTCACTATGTCAGTGAATACAGCGTGGTGATGAAAATATAGATTATGTGCCCTTCAAGCATGCTTAAACTACAAAAAGCAGTAGTCCAGAAGAACAGTCCTGGCCAGTAAGACTCATTTAAACAGCAACGTGAGAAAAGAAACTAGCTGAGCTCTCTTGGGTAATACTTCATCATCAGTTTGGAGTAAAGCTCAGTCAGAGGAGGGTTTATACACTGACTAAGGCAGACCTGTAAGGACTACAGATGGCACATTGGTATGTCAACATATCAGTTGGTGTGGAATTCCCACTCAGTACTCTTGTAAAGCTCATGGAAAAAAGAAAAAAAAATCACCTATATAAGACCAAAGGGCCATTAAACTGCTATATAGGACCTTAGGGAAGGAGTCAGATCAAAGATGCCTCCACTTGCAGCTTCTAAATGTCAGGGTGCACAACCTGTGCATGCCGCTCTCTGTCTAGTTCTCAGATGTGATTCAAGTGTCTTTTTAGCACCGATCGATCAGACAGCAAGTGCAAAAAAAATGTCATAATCTGACCTAACTCCAACCTACCGCTGCCTGTTACCGCATGCTTTAGAGGTCACTTATTTACAAAGCTGGATCCTTGAGGGGACACAAGAAAATGACAGAAATTGCCTCCATTACACCAACCGGCAACAGACTCTGTCCGGTTGTTGTTAGAGATATTCATCTACAGTCAAGTGAAAAAGAAAGTTCTCACAGGGCTCTGTGCAGTCTTATGAAAAACTAAGTGCACCCTCAGTGTTTCCATAGGAATTAAAAAGGGCGAGTAGCAGCCAGGTGCTGCCAGTCAAACGCACTTGACAAACTGATCATCAGCCGGTGTGAGCGCCTCTATAAAGCAGAAGTTTTGGCAATTTGCTGGTCTGGAGCTTTCAGGTGTGTGCTAACACAGTGCTACAATCTTTCCAATGTCAGAGCGTGCAATGCTCAGAGAAACTGCAAAAAGCCCAAGAGCTACATGTCAGACTCCACAGGCCTCAGTTAAATGTTTACGTTCATGAGAATAAGTACAGTTAGAAAAAGACTGAACAAGTATGGCTTGTTTGGAAGGGCTGCGAGGAGAAAGCCTCATGGAAGCACAGCCTAGGAACTGAGCAAAACACAAGACTTCGGGAACAGTGTCTTTTAGTGGAGATGCTTGGCCATAATGGACAGCGCCACCTTTGGTGAAAACCAGGCGCAGCGTATCAGCACAAACACCTCATACCGACTGTCAAGCATGGTGGTGGTGGGGTGATGATTTGGGTTTGTTCTGTAGCCCCACAACCTGGGCACCTTACAGTCATTGAGTTGACCACGAACTCCTCTGTATACCAAAGTATTCTAGAGTCCAATGCGAGGGAATCTGTCCGACAGCTAAAGCTTGACCAAAGATCCCAATGATCCCAAACACAACAGCAAGTCTACAACAGTGTTGCAATGACCCAGTCAAAGTCCAGACATCAACCTCATTGCTGTGGCAGGACCTTAACAGAGCTGCGCCCACTCTTCCTCACAGCGGGCTAGAATTCCTCCACAACAAGACTCAAAAAGTCAAACAGAAAACCATTACTGCAAGCTATTGTTGCTAAAGGTGGTTCTACAAGCTCTTGATTCATACAGTGTACTTAGTTTTTCACAGGACTGCACAGAGTCATGACAAAAGTCTTCCTTCTTCACAGGACTGGGATCATCCACACCAATAAGAGCTAAAATAATCCAAAAAGCTGGATCCCAGTCTGTGGAGAAGCTGCATCCAGAGCACGTGGAAAGTTTTAATTGATAAAAAAAACTGTCGTTAAGTAGTGATTGATTTTATGCCAATCGATAAATTAATTCCCCGACTGCTTCTTACACCTCTAACAACTGGTGAGCAAAAGTTCATTTCTCGAAAAAGCAATTCACAAGTGTAGAGGCTTTTTCTTTTTCAGTTACTTTGGATATTGCGTTCATGCTACTGACTTCCAAGGCTTTGTAATATTAATTTCCCCTGTGTTACAAGCCATGGGAAGAATGTGGAATGAGTCCAGCACTCTAAAAGGTCTAAATTAACTGAGATACTTGGATTTATTCATTCACTGCTATCGATTCAGGCCGCGTCTGTAGCCAAGGTAAGGCCTTGTGCATGACCCTCGCTTTAATAGAGACATCCACACATGCAATCATCAAACCAATGAAATGCAAATAATCTGCTGTGCGGTTTCCACATAAAACCGGCTGCAAAGGCAGCGGACTGGGTTGATGTGCGACAGTCAGCTGGTCCTTGTGAAGACATGGGAGCGTCTAATCCGCATGCAGCACACACACACACAAATAAATTCCATTAATTACAGCTTTGCCCGCCACGTAGCAGGCAGAACTGACTGTGCTTAAGCCAACAGGAGCATGCCTCTGGCTGAGCCTCACTACTCTCAGCCCAATTAAATGAAGCTCGTAAATAACATAAACAATGCTACACTCCCTTCGGGCTCTGCAGTAATCAGCCTAAAGACACCAGGGCACAGAGGCAACAGCACACACACAGACACACACACACAGGTATAGTACAAAAACGGTTTATGTGATAGCAGTAAAGCACAAAAACATCATCTTTGCAATTATCATGAATGATCAATTATCATGCCGCCTGCACGTTAAGCCTGTTTATATGTGATCAGGCGATGTGCAGCCGTGCGTGATATCAATCAAATACATCAAGTGCAAAAAAGAGAAAAGTAATGGCTTAAGTAAAATACACATGCATGATACCGAGCAGTCAAATAAAATTTCATGATAAATAACTAAATATGTATCCGCCCGGCTCACTAATTGCGCTGTCTAAATTTATTCTTCTCTCAGAATAGCTAATGAGTCGTTTGGGACCAAAGATCTCTGGAGTCTGTGTACAGTGGCTAGTTCCTTTTTCTCAGCTTTGTTTGACTTTCTCCCCACATGCCATGCAAAGCTAATGCTTACTCACAGCCAAAGCCCGAACACATTGCATATTGAATCCTTGTACTTTCAGAAGGTTCCCTGGATAAATTGGCTGAGGCTTATGCATACAGATTGCAGTCATTTTAATTGGCTGTTGTTTCCCAGTAAAATTATGAGGGATTTCTATGAAAACAGACGACAAGGGCCTCACAACACACACACACACACACACACACACACACACACACACACACACACACACACACACATACATTATTTGCAACAGTTACAGTAGTCACTGCTCAACATACTATCAGCTGCTTTAGTTTCATACACTAAACCCAGGCAAAAAAGCACTGTATTTTTTCTTTCCTCCCATGTAAATTTCAGAAAGCTCAGGAATCTCGAACAAGCCAAAGACAATAAATGATTCAAACTTCATGTGCTGTTAAACTGACAGCATTACAAAGCAGCATGGAATGTACTGCCATTTCTTTCACTAAATGTTTCAGAAAAGACTCAGCTGTTGCTCACAGTGGTCGACTTTTAGACAACTAGCCAGACATTTAAAAAGAACAACAGATGAAAGAAAGGGAGATCAAGAGAAGGCACTGGGGAATTTTACCAAAAAAATAAAACTGATCCTTTATATGTTTCTTTGGACTAAATGGTTATGAATCCGCATATTTGATTTGGCAAAGTTTTTACGCCGGATGCCCTTCCTGATGCATCCCTCACCATTTAGCTGGGCTTGGGACCGGCACTAGGACTACACTGGCTTGTGGGCCCCTGTGGCTATGTGAAGGTGGTACAGGACATGTATGAGGACAGGCAGGAGTCTCCGTGGACTATGATGTTTGCAGATGACACTGTGATCTGTAGTAAGAGTAGAGAGGAAGTGGAGGAGAGCCTGGAGAGGTGGAGGCATGCACTGGAGAGAAGAGGAATGAAAGTCAGTAGAAACAAGACAGAGTACATGTGTGTGAATGA
>VUQH01013424.1:16022-30944 GCA_015106775.1 Etroplus canarensis
GGGGAGGGAGGGAGTGCTTGGGGTGTGGTCCTGTTACTGAACCTCAGATAAATGATGTCTTTACAAAGCCACTCTATTTCCCAGCGTATGGAAGGATAATAACATAAGTAAATGGGTACTTAATGGGACCTTTTTTTGAAAGGTCCATTCTTGCACCCCTGCATTAAGGTAATTGCTTCCAGAGTTTCTAGACTGGTCTCAATAAGGTACAAAACACAAGGGTGCAGATAAACTCCGTGGCCACTTTATTAGGTACACATGCTCAGCTGCTAATTTTTGCAAATATCTAATCAGTCAGTCACATGGCTTCAGCTCAGTGCATTTATGCGTGTAGACATGGTCAAGACGACTTGCTGATTTCAGGCCAAGCATCAAAATGGGGGAGAAAGGAATCTGCTAGGATTTTCCTGTACAACCATCTCTAGGGTTTACAGAGGATGGGCTGAAAAAGAGAAAACACCCAGTGAGCAGCAGCTCTCTGGGAGAAAATGCCTTGCTGATGGCGGAGGTCAGAGGAGAATGGCCACACGACGCAACAAATAACAACTCGTTACAACCAAGGTGTGCAGAAGAGCATCTGTGCATGCACAACACAGCAAACTCTGAAGCAGAGGGGCTGCAGCAGCTGAAGACCAAACTGGGTGCCACTCCTGTCAGCTGAGAACACACAGGCTCACCAAAACTGGCTTACAGAAGACTGGAAAAAGTTGCCTGATTTGATGAGTCTCAGCTTCTCTTGCCACATTCAGATGGTGGGGTCAGAGTTTGGCATAGACAACGTGAAAGCATGGATCCACCTGCCTTGTGTCCTCAGTCCAGGCTGGTGCAGGTGGTGTAAGGGTGTGGGGGATATTTTCTCGGCCCACTTCGGGCCCCTTTGGACCAACTGAGCATCTTTGGCCTACAGGAGGACTTGCTGACCATGTCCATCCCTTCATGACCACAGCGTACCCATCTTCTGATGGCTGCTTCCAGCAGGATGAGGCAACATGTCACAAAGCTCAAAACATCTCAGACTGGTTTCTGGAACATTAATGTCACTGTATGGCCTCCACAGTCGGCAGATCTCTATCCAGCAGAGCACCCTTTGGGATGTGGGATAATGGGAGAGTCTCTTGTAATTTTGCCCCAGGGATTATTAAAGTATTCTGATTCTGATGATCATGGGTGTGCAGCTGACAAATCTGCAGCAACCGCATGACGCTGTCATGGAAATCTGGAGCAGAATCTCTGAGGAAAGTTTCCAGCACCGCGTTGAAGGCAAAAGAGGTCCAACCCGGTGCAAGCAAGGTGTCCCCTGTAAAAAGGCCAGTGAGCGAAGGTACCTCCTGCCAAGCAGTACCTTAGAGGGTCCTATCCCAGTGACAAGTCACTGCAATTAAAAATGTACGATATAGGAACTTATTTTTTGGGTGTGTGACAAACAGCCCTCGAAATAAGAGCTGGAGTTGACAGCACGATTTTAGGGAGGAAATATGCGAGTGTGCATGGATAAGCAGATGTGTAACCTTTAACACCCCACTCTACATGCACGCACACAGACGCACGCACATGCTGTCATTCTGGGCTGTTGCCTCTTTTGCTCCCACGGGTAGCGCGTATTGATCGGAGAGGAATCTCCCTAATTAGGCCTGAGCTGACGAGAAAATAGAAAGGGTGAGGCGAGGGGGAAGGAAACAACGAGGGAGGGAGGAAAGGCAAGAGGAGAAAAAACAAAGGAGAGGAGAATGCGAAGAGGCACTTTGACTTGTTGCTCTGCGATGGATTGGGACATGACAGAGCAGACGAGTAAACAACAAAGGGGGATGTGCACACGTGAGGAGAGGGGGAGGGAGGCGGGAGGGGGGGAGAATGACAGCAGAGGAAAGAGGAAGAGCACGATGCCGAGGGAAAACCAGCCAGACAGAAATAGGATGGGGGCCGGATTTGCCACACAGGCGCTGACATGACCACATCCCAGAGTTCATTGCTCCAGTTTTGGTAACAGCGAGGAAACAAAGGCAGAATGGTGATTTGATTCCAATCACCCTCCGAGCATTTCAGTACTCCAGGGATTTAATTAAAAGATGCAATTATGTTTTTCACAACACCCCCACCTCCCCTTTGTTTGCCCCCTGCAGCCAAGAGCTGCGGCAGGTTTCGGTGTGTGCTGTCCCACTGCTAGAAAGAACAAAATGCGTGCTAACACCTCCCCATGAGCGCACTTCTTTCAGTGTGGGGGCCTGTGGTCTGCAGGGGCGGGGAGCAAAACTCCTTTTCAAGACTCGGTAAAAAGCAATAGTCACCCACAGAGAAGCTGCACCGCTGCATGCCATCCCGCGCCGGCTCAACATTTTGCATAATAATTTCCACTTGTTAATGATCTGAGGTGTCAAAGCGTCTTGTCCAGTCTGAATGCCTTCAGATCACCGGCTGAATCTGCTGCGCTTGTTTACGCGAGTGTTCAAAGTAAGCCGGATTAACCAGAAGAACTGCACAAACGCTGCAGCGGGCAAATTTCACTCAATGCCTGTAAAGTGAGTGAGCCACGACCAACAGGAAGAATTTCACACCGAGATCCAGGGCAACAGAATTATGCATGGAAGATGGAGGCAACTACCCTGCAGCTTTTGGATTAGAGAAGCCAGGTTATGCCGTCAAAATCATTATATAAATATAATGACGTAAATAACAATAATCATCTGGTTACACGGGAATGCTCTGCTGGGAAGCTGACATGTGTCGCTCACTAAAACTTCTTCTGTTGGTTGGGGTCGCCACAGCGGGTCGTCTGCCGCCATCGCACCCTATCACTTCTTCTGTCACACCAACCTCTGCCGATGCTCCTCGCCTTCTTCCCCTTCCATCTGGTCTCTTGCACGCACAGCATGCACTACGCGGGGCACTTACACATTACACCAACAGGAGCTTTTATAACATAGATCTGTAGGCATTAATATGGACTTGGTCCCTTTGCAGCTGTAACAGCTTCCACTCTTCTGGGAAGGCTTTCTACAAGATGCCGGCGTGTGTCTGTGGGAATTTTTGCTCATTCATCCAGAAGAGCACTTGTGAGGTCAGACACTGACTTTGGATGAGAGGCCCTGGCTCACAATCTCTGTTCCAAATCATCTTAAATGTGTTGAATGGGGTTGAGGTCAGGGCTCTGTGTGGACCAGTCAAGTTCTTCCACACCAAACTCACCCAGCCATGCCTTTATGGGCCTTACTTTGTGCACTGGGGCACATGATGGAAAGGGCCTTCCCCAAACTGTTCTTACAAATTTGGAAACATAGAATTGTCCAAAATTTCTTGGTAAGCTGAAGCATTAACATTTCCCTTAACTGGAACTAAGGGGCCCAGGCCAAGCCCCAAATATCAACCCTGGCAGGTAACATTCTCCCGGTATTCACCAAACCCAGACTCATCTATCAGATTACTAGATGGAAAATTTTAATTTATTACTTAAAAAACATGTTTCTGCTGCTCAGGAGTCTAGTGACGGCGTGCTTGACACCACAACACTTGGCATTGTGGTTGGTGATGTAAGGCTTGCAGGCACCTGCTCAACCATGTGCTGATGTTAATGGCAGAAAAGGTTTGGAACTCCGCAGTGACTGAGTCAGCAGAATGTTGGCGACTTTTACGCACTATCCGCCTCAGCACTCAGTGACCCCGCTCTGTGTCTTTATGTCGTCCACCACTCTTTTGGCCTAAATGCTTCCACTTTGCAATAACACCACTTACAGTTGACCATGGAATATGTAGGAGGGAAAAAAATTTCCAAAAACTGATGCTGCAACAGTGGCATCTTATTACAGTATCACGCTCAAATTCAGTGACCCATTCTTTCAGAAGTGTTTGTAAACTGCAGACTGCATGGCTAGCTGCTTTATTTTATACACCTGTGGGAATGACACTGAATGAAACACCTGATATCAAGGATTAGGAGGTGTGGCCAATACTTTTGTCTATAATAGTGTATGTAGTGTATATCCATCATATCAGTCAGCTCTCTCCCTTCACCAGTCATAGTTCATACATTTAGTTCCCGTTCTCACCTCCACGCTCCTACTTTCCTTCACTCTCACTGCCTCTGAACACACCCCTCTACCTTCCTTTGTCTCCAGTCCCATAGTTTCCACTGGCACCCTGCTGGTAAACAGCACAGGTGGCAGTCATTGTTAACCTGAGCCTCAACCAGTTCGAATGGAAATCTTATTGATCCACCCACCAAAACATTGTTCTTATAACCCCTTGTCAATGAGAGGTCACCACCAGCAAGACAGTGAGCCTCGCCACTGGCGAAACAGCTCAGGAACAGCTTGTGGAACACGACTGGACCTCCAAGCTCCCCAGAACACAATTTGATTGAAGCCTGACACACAGAAGCCTCCCCACCCCACCCAAGGAGTTGGACCCAAAGGGTCTAACATGTCAGTGCCAGACACTGCAGGACACCGCAGAGCTCCAGTGTCTATGTTTTGGTGGCACCAGATGGACCTGGGGCTGATCTTAATAGGACTGAAACAGTGTTTCCCACAAGGTAAAAATATGTCCAAATCGCCAGCTTTAAGTATGACTAAAGGGACGACAGTCAGACTTACTGATGACTAGTACATAGCGGTAAGGTGGTTAGCACTGTTGCCTCACAGTAAGAAAGTCCTGGGTTCAAACCCACCGGCCGACTGGGCCCTCTGTGTGGAGCGTGCATGTTCCTTCCTCCCACAGTCTGAAGACGCATGTTAGGTTAAATGTTGATTCTACGCTGGCTGTGAGGATGAACGGTTGTCTGGGTGTCACTGCAGATGCTAAGAAACACATAAAGTATCCAGTTTAGAATCAGGCTCTGATTTGTGTCTCATGAAGACGTATTGGATGTAGCCACCACACAACACAAAAAGCTGAACTGGCCTCAGCTTTAAAGCTGCCCTCTCTGCTGTCAGGGCTGCTTGTTAATATGAAGCCTGGAGCTGCTGCAGCGACAATAATTAACGGACAAAAAGATAAACTGGGTGGCCTTGTGGTTAAAGAGTTATCTCTCACCTGCCTTTAACCTCTTTGTCAGCACACACATCTAGCCTGCTCCAGTGACCTACAGCAGATTGCGGAATTCTAACCAGCTCGTCTCATACAGGCAGCTGCAGCACCTGCGCTGTCTGCAGCAGCATCCTTTACCTTTGTGCTCGTTCATTTGGCTCTCCAGCTCTGTTTTTAGTCTTGGAGTGTACCAGAGTAGGCTTATGTGACTCGCATTTTAAAATGATCTTTGTCTGATACTGGGCCTTGGTTGGGTTCTGGGTCCTCTGTCTGAAACAAGCAAGGCGACTTTCTTCTGATTGGCTGTCCGTCTCAAACAGAGGATTTCAGCCTGTGCTAGCAGCCGGAGCAGCCTGAAGCCTGAGGTTTTGCTTGTACACTCACTGACCTCATTAATTGAAACTTTGCCCGTGGAACAGGATATATACACTGACAGGCAGCTTAATGAGATACGCCCTGCTGGTGCCGGGTTGGACCGGCTTTCAGAACTGCCTTAATTCTTCATGTCATTGACATGACAGCATCACACAGTTGCTGCAGATGTGTCGGCTGTACATCCATGATGAGAATCTCCCATTACAGCACATCCCAAAGGTCTCTGTTGGACTGAGATCTGCTGGCTGTGGAGGACATCTGAGGACAGTGAGCTCACTGTCGTGTTCCAGAAACCAAATTGAAATGATCTGAGCTTTGTGACGTGTTCCTTATCCTGCTGGAAGCAGCCATCAGAAGATGGGGACACTGTGGTCATGAAGGGATGGACATGGTCAGCAACAAGAGACAAGCAGGTCAGAGATGCTCAGTTGGTGCTAAAGTGGGCCGAGAAAATATCCCCCGCACCTTTACACCACCTGCACCAGCCTGAACTATTGGCACGAGCCAGGATGGATGCGTGCTTTCATGTTAATGCCAAACTCTGACCCTACCATCTGAATGAGGCAACAGAAATTGAAACAGCATTTTTCCAATCTTAAATTGTCCAATTTTGGTGATCTGTGTGACTTGCAGCCCCAGGTTCCTGTTCTCAGCTGACAGGAGTGGACTGCAGGGTGGTCTTCTGCTGCTGCAGCCCATCTGCTTCGAGGCTCGACACGTTGTGCGTTCAGACACGCTCTTCTGCTTACAGTAGCTGTAGCCAGCTGTTATTTGAGTTGATGTTGCCTTCCTCAGCTCAACGCGGTCTGGCCTTTCTCCTCTGACCTCCGGCATCAACGAGACATTTTCTCCCAGAGAGCTGCTGCTCACTGGGTATTTTCTGCAGAAAAATCCCAGCAGATCAGCAGTTTGTGAAACACTCAGAGCAGCCTGTCTGGTATCAACAACCACGTCACGCACAAAGTCATAAAAATCACTTTTCTTCCCTGTTCTGATGATTGGTTTGATCTTCAGCAGGCCATGTTGACCATGCAGTATCTACATGCCTAAATGCATCAAGTTGCAGCCATGTAATTGGCTAATTACATGCTTGCATTAACCAGCAGTTGAACATGTGTACCCAATGAAGTGGACAGTCAATGTCCATGACAGAAAGTAAGGAAAAGCAAAATTGCTCCTGTGTAAATTCGTGCACCTGTGGTGCACCTGTCTTTGGGCTTCTCTTCTTAAAGATCTTACGGGCTCAAGCTCAGACACCCACCCAGAACCGCTCCTGTCCAACATGTCTTTGTGTCTTTGCGCACATAAATTCCTGCCTCTGAAGAAATTCTAATGTCTTTTGATCCCATCAGGCAACACATCCGTCAGCTCCCCGTCGACTCAGCTCCTGCTGTCAAACATAATAAGAAGGGATTGCGCTTCCTGATCTTGTTCTATGTCACCCGACAAACTCGCTTTCTCTAAGGTAATTGTTCAGAATCTTAGCGGGGAAAAAAAATCCTGATAATTAACAAGATCTAACAAAATAAATGTCAGACAAAAGAAAGACGCAAAGCGTGTGCGCGCTCGTGTGTGTGTGGGGGGGTGGGTGATTGCAGAGGCGGGATCGGGAGTTCTAAGACAAGGCACCGGTGCCGAGCTCATCAAGCGGCCCGTTTTCACACAGTCTGTACACTCCAACTAAATCTAATAAAGCCCTGCGAAGCACTCTGCAGCAGCATCAGAGAGCTGTCTCACACAGCTCTCCCCCACGCCGCCCCCGCTCGTGTCGCTCTAAAATTGCATGGGCATACTGCCTGAAATGGTTTGGAATGTTGAAGGCTGGTGCGGTAAAAATGTGTTAATTGCGTGGGAGTCAAAGCAAGCTTTTGAGTGTCATTCGTCTGGAACTGTGGAAAACTGAAGAGCTCAGTGCCGCCAAAGGCTGCCGATGTGATTATGAGCTTAAAAAAAGGCCTCACAGTTGTCACCTCATAATGCGCTCTGTGCTTTGTTTTCTCTGCTGTTTGTTGGTTAAATGGCTCACTCTGCCTTCGCTTAGAATCACGCATGTTACAGTGGCTCGCAAAAGTATCCCCCCCCCCCACATCCCTGCGCTTTTCCTATTTTTTGTGTTACAACCCACAATTTAAATGGATTTTTTAAAAATTTGTGTAATGGACCTACACAAAATAGTCCAAATTGTTGAAGTGAAATGAAAAAAGTATTTTCAAAAAGAGACACCTCTTGCAGCATTTACGGCACCTTCGAGTTGGATGGGATCTGCTGGTGTACGGCCATCTTTTAAGGCTGCGTTCACAATGCAGGCAAAAGTGGCCCGAATCCGATTTTTTGCACGTGTGTGTGATCCAGATCTGATTTGTCCAGCTGTGGGGAGTGTCCAGCATCTAGTGGTCCTATGGACAGACACAGCAGTCTCTGCTGTGGAGCTTTCCAGCTCCTTCAGGGTGACCTTTGGTCTCTTTGCCTCTCTGATTAATGCCCTCCTTGCCTGGTCTGTGAGTTCTGGTAGACTGCCCTCTCTAGGCAGGTTTGTTGTGGTGCCATATCCTCTCCATTTTGTGATGATGGGTTTAATGGAGCTCTGTGGGATTTTTTTATAACCCAACCCTGATTTGTCCTTCTCCACAGCTTTGTCCCTGATCTGTTTGCAGAGCTCCCTGGTCTTCACGGTGTGTCTTGCTTGGTGGAGCCTCTTGATTGGTGGTGTTGCAGACTCTGGGGCCTTTCAGAACAGGCGTATATATACTTAGATCACACGGGCTGACCTTATCTAACTAATTACGTGACTTTGAAGGTAACTGATAGCATCAGATCTTACTTAGAGGCTTCACATGCATCACTTTTCAGTTTTTATTTATTAGATCTTCATAAAATATAAGAGCTACAGTTAAAAAAGAGAAAAAATGTCAAGGGGGATGAATACTTTTGCAAACCACTGTACACACATATTGTGGCAACACTGAAGTGTGGACAGTAAACAAACTCAAATCCTCATTTTCAGAGATGTGGGAAGTTATTGATTATTTGATCAAGTCAAAGCACTGTTTCTTCGTGTGCCCCACCACACGAAGACCATAATACCACCATAATACAGCTGCAACAGCACAATGCTTTTCATCTAAATGCACGCCATAATATTAAAGGGAAGAACAAGTTTTAAAGTGGATGCCTGTAAGCCAATAAAGCCAACGAGCCAAGGTGCCCCCCTCTTATTTTGCTGCTCCGACTCGTTTCTTTTTCCCCAAATATTTAGCGGATAAACGCTTTGAGATGAGGGCGGCCTCATTTGAGGAAGCAGACTAGTGTTAGGACGTGTTTTTCTCATCTAGAATGTTCATCTGTCTCCTCACATCAAACCCCTGCTGTTTACAGCCCATCTTCGTGTTGGTGGATGTTATTATTGTCTTGTGTTTACAGCTCAGCTCAGAAGTGCATCTGAAGGCTGCTTTAGACTTGATGAGTCAAATAAAACTAATTCAGAATATTAAAAAAGAGGGGCTGCTGCTGCTTGCTGCTGGACTCTGATTTTTCAAATGGAGATATTTAAAAATGATGAAATATAGTATAATATACACTCGCCAGGCACATAATTAGAAATAACCGTTCCATTGCTCATGAGCTCATGGACAGTCATCTCTGGGGTTTACAGAGAATGGTCCTGAAGAGACAAAATATCCAGTGAGCGGCAGAATTCAGACTGCTACCAGCTGCAGGAAGGCAATGGTAACTCCAATAACCAGTAGTTGCAACCAAAATTTGGAGAAGCGTATCTCTGATTGCACAACATGTTGAACCTTGAAGCAGATGGGCTACACCTGGCATTAGAAAATTAGAAAAGCCTTCCCTGGTCTGATGAGTCTTAGTTTTTGCTGCAACATTCAGATGGTGGCGTGACATGAGAGCATGGAGCCACCTGAGCCCTTAGTAGCAACTACACATGCATCTTCAGCTAATCCCCTGTATTTGTCCCCAGGGATTGCCACAGTAGAGCTTTTATTCCAGATGACCTTGCTGATGCAACCCTCACTGGTGGGAGGGGCTTGTCCTCGCCTTGAATTGAACCAGCGTAAACCGCTACGCTGTGGAGAATCCACTCCTTCGTACCAACCGAGCCTTGCTTAAATAACACAGCCTGTCTGAGTAGTGCTGCTGACCATGTCCCTCCCTTTATAACCAGTCTTTCCATTTTCTGATGGGGGTAGCTGTGGCTCAGGAGGTAGAGCGGGCCGTCTTCCAACAGGAAGGTTGGACGGTTCTTTCCCTGGCCTCTCCGGTTTACATGCAAGGTGTCCTTGGGCACCTCAAATTGCTCCAGTGTGTGTGTGTGTGAGTGAGTGAGGCTTGCAGTAAAAACTGCTTTCTTCAAATGTCCTCCACGGTCTCCAGATCTCAGTCCAGCAGACCCCCTTTGGGATCTGGAGGGAATGGATGTGAAGCCGACAAATCTGCAGCAACTGTGTGATGCTATCATGTCAATATGGAGCAAAATTTCTAAATAGCCAATAAAGTTGCCGGTGAGCGTAGCACTGCATTTCATTGCAACTGTTGAGCATGGTGCTACATGAAAAGAAACGCAGGCGCCACGTCTCCCATTTCTTTCTTTGTTGCCCCTGCCAGGGTGATTATGATTTTGGTTGCTGTGGTCTATTTGATGGTCAGCATGATACCTCAAAAATCTATCAACACATTTCAGTGAAATTAGGTGGAAAATGAAACCACAAGCAATTAGAACCAAGTGATTAGTGTTTGGTATGGATCCAGATCCAGGTGTAGATGGAGGATTTATTGCACGAGTGAAACTGTTCCCCCCAAAAAACCAGCAATTAACATTCAAGCAACAGCTTAAGGGGGGGGCGTCAGCAGATGTAGGGAGTAGGTCTTGGCGGATGGAACGACATAATGGCAGTTTTCTTTTTAAACCAACCTCATTTCCTACCGCCTGTGGTTCTTTTGTTTTGTGGTTTTAACCGCAATGAGCCCCTCACTTTAGACAAATAATTATTACTGGAACCAGAATCCCCAGTCTCTGACATGAGGTGGCTGAGTTCAGGTACGTGACTGTTTAGGCAACAAAATGCATTGGTTAAGGTTGGGAAATACAACCTCAATACCAAAACGGGTTGTAGGCTGGGTAAAATATGAACAGAAACACAATGCAATGATTTGCAAATCTCATAAACCATAATTCAAACTAAAAAAAGACATGAACACGTGATTAGGTTTGAACAGGTATATCTAATAAAGTGATTGGTCACTGTACACATCTACAGCTCGTACAAGAAATGGTAAGTATACTGTAAGTAGTACCGTAAGGCATTGTAAGGAACGAGGTGGGGGTTTATGGATCTTTTGGGTGACGCCTTCCTGTTAGTGTCAAATCACATATGGTTGCTTGCAAATATATTCACTCCTCTTTGGCGTGTGTCCTATTTTTTGAGTTGTTAAGCAGATTTATGTAGTGGGCCTACACAAAAGAGCCCAAACTAATGCACAGAAATAAAAAAACAAACCAAACACATTTGAAATATATCTAACAAATAAACTAAAAAGTGGTGTGTGCCATGAAACCCTTAAATAAGATCTGCTGGTACCAATTACCTTCAGAAGTCGCTTAATTAGGAAGCACCGCCTCAGTCCTTCTGAGGACTTGGTTGGAAACCACAGGGTTTCTGAAGCTGCTGGTTCAAGACCCGCCAGCATCTGGAGGCCAATTCAAGACTCCATCCTGGACCCATATATATGGAGGTGGACTGCAGGCCAGGGAGGTGCTGGCTTATCCCCTCCTGAGCACTGCCGAGCTGCCCTTTTGCAAGGCACGGAACCCCCACTCTGTTCCCTGGTGCCTGTGATGGACTGCCTTGTTTCATTCACCTCTTTCAACACTGCATGTTACTGGTTCTGCTGTGTGTTAAAGTGCATGTTAAAAGTGTGTGCGTACATAACAACTGAAAAGAGTGGGTTGTGGTTTGTAATTTCCCCATCCGGGATTTAATAAAGTATGTTCTTTCTTAACTAAAGGTTCCACCTGTGTGTAATCTAAGTGTCACGTGATGCAACACCACTAATCAAGAGGCTCCACCAAGCAAGACACACCGTGAGGACCAAGGAGCTCTCCAAAGCTGTGGAGAAGGACAAATCAGAGTTGGGTTACAAAAAAATATCTGAAACTTTGAAAATCCCTCAGAGCACCAATAAATTCATCATCACAATATGGAAAGTATACGGCACCACAGCAAATCTGCCTAGAGAGGACCATCCACCAGAACTCACAGACCGAGCAAGGAGGGCATTAATCAGAGAGGCAACAAAGAGACCAGAAGTAACCCTGAAGGAGCTGGGAAGCTCCACAGCAGAGACTGCTGTATCTGTCCATAAGCTGGACACTCCACACAGCTGGACTGTATGGAAGAGTGGCCAGAAGACAAAAGCCAGTGCTTACAGAAAACAAATAAGAAGGCAAGTTTAGAGTTCACCAAAAGGCATGTGGGAGACTCACCAAACATATGGAAGGAGGTCCTCTGGTCAGATGAGAATGAAATGGAAGGAAACACCTCTCATCACCCCAAGAACTCCATCCCCACAGTGAAGCACGGTGGCGGCAGCATCACGCCGTGGGGATGTTTTTCGTCGATAGGGACCGGGAAGCTGGTCAGAATTGAAGCACTCATACATGGTGCTAAATACACCAATTAATGGCATATTTCTAAATAAATGGCCAAGCAGCTGCATGCAAACGTTACATCACCAAGCACAATGCCAAGAGTCAGATGCAGTGGTAAAGCACGCCGCCACTGGCCTCTTGAGCAGTGGAGACGTGCTGTGGGGTGAGGAGTCACGCTTCTCTCTCTGTCAGTCTGATGGATGAGTCTGGGCGTGGTGAACGCCACCTGTCTGACTGCATCGTGCAAGCTGTGAAGTGTGATTACTGGACGCCTCCGTTCCAGCGAAGGGAAACGTTTTTGCGTCGGCTTACCAAGACGTTTTGGATAATTACACGCTTTGACATTAACCGTGCCCCCAGTGGACACAGCATTGTCCTTAAAGACATGGATGGACGAGTTTGGTGCCTGTGCAGAGCCCCAACCTCAACACCTTTTGGATGGAGATTGTGAAGCAGGCCTTCTTGGAGTGGAAACTGTTATAGCTGCAGAGGAGGGGGACCAGCTCCATATTAATGCCTGTGGATTCAGAATGAGCTGTTATAAAAGCTCCTGTATGTTTGGCCTGGTACTTTGTCCATATAACACATTAAATTTTGTCTAATTTTATGTCTGTTTTGACATTAAATGGGCTCACACCTCGCAGAGAAATTCTCAGTGATAAATCAGAAATATTGTGCAGCAGCAGAAGCTTTTTGGCGTGCAGATGCTGAGCGATCGGCCCTCATCCGGAGCAGTTTTTTCAAGCAAGAATGGAAATAAGCAGTAGATGTCAGAGCACATTGCATATCAGTGCCTCTGTAATGTATAGTGGCCCCGGGGTGTGATTTAGAAATGAAAGAGTGTTTTGTGATTAACTCTCGACACATGCGCACACACACACACACACACACACACACACTGATCCCATTGTACCAGTCAGGTCTGGCTGGCCTCTGCCTGGGCCAAAGCCTGTTAACTCCAATCCGGAGCGTAGAGGCTGGTAATGAGCACTGTCAGAGTTGACATAACAACCTCCCGCTCTCGGGCTGCACGCTGGAGTCGGAGGGAGAGACGGAGTGTCGGTGTGCGCTGGGCTGATCCTGATTCAGCGGCGGTTCAGTCTGATGTTTGAATATTTAGCCTGGCTGACAGTCAGAGCTCACCCGTCCTGGTCTCAAAGTCAGGCTTTCTTTGCTACAAACTGTGACGCGTGATGTGAGAAGAGGTTAGAGTTAATTCGACTTTAAGTGCGAGAGGCTTTACATTTCATTCCCCCGTATCTGGAAAGAATTACTCTGCTTTGAAGCTTTTATGAGGAATTAAGTTTCCTTTGAGTTGAAAATAAAGGGTCAGTGTGATCTTTATATTCTAGAATATTAAGTGGAGCACTAAAGATGCTTATTGCGCACTCCATCTCAGCTTAAATAAATGTTTTCTCAGTCGTGCCGTGAACGCGCTCTGCAGACATTAGGTGTTTTGTACTGTTGCGTATTTGCCCTCAAGGTTCGAATCTGCGACGGTGGTTTTGTCGAAGTTAAGCATTTTTTATCTCCGTCCCCATCCCGGCTCATTAGAATCAGCCCGTTTGGAGCGGATGACAAGCTGCGCCGTCTGATTTGAGTTCAGGCAGCAAAAAAAAAAATTCAGCCCTCACGTTCCAGGATCGCGTGTCCCGGCCTCCCGTCTCTCAATAATTTATCCAGACAACTAGAATGATTATTCTATGAATATGCACTAAAAATTCCATTGTTGTGCTCTTTTTCTCCCGGTTTGTGCGTGTCGGTGTGTGTTGAAGAGCGTGCGCAACGCCAGCGAGTGTGGAGCGGTGTGTACGCGGCTCTTTTCCGCCTGAAACAAAGGAGGTGTCAGGGCGAATTAGCCCCCTCTACAACTGAACACCCAGAGAGCTTAGAGATGCACCACAGGTTCTGCTGAGTCGCACATGAGCCGCGGTGTCTGCTGAGTCCCCTCTGCTTCCCCCCCTCCGTCCTTTGCCTCACCTCCCCCTTCCACTCCCGAGTTGCTCTAACAAGGTTGTTGGAGGAGGATAAGGCGTGTTAAATGAATAATTTACACAGAAGAGCGCTCCTTATTTATTTAATACGGCTGGATCTGACTGAGTGGGCAGCCTGCGTCCCCAACTGCTGAGACACTGTTGGCTAAACGAGCGCTCGCTCAGCTTAATGGAGGGTCGAAGCGACAGGCATTTAGAGAGAGCAAGAGGCTGCAAAAGAGAGAGTTTGTTGATATAGTGTGTGTGTGTGTGTGAAACGGGCCACGCAGAGCTAGTGTGGAAACCATGTTGCTCCTGTACAGTAGCATGTGAAAGTATTCAGTTCAATTCAGCTATATTTATATGGCGTCAAATCATGACCGCCTAATACGAAGAGGCGCGTGTTGCTTGGCAAATGTTTGCCGTTTCCGCCTCTCCGTCGCTGCTGTGTGTAGCTGTAATTTTACTTCTAACTTCAAAGGCCTGAGTAAATTGATATTTTTTTCAGCCTGTTGTAATGTCGAGAAAATTTCGGTGGATTTATTGTTTTAAAATAAATCAGCGTATTTGTTTAGGAAATAACCAACCATCTAACCGTCTTCTACCGCTTTACCGAGGGTCCGGGTCGCGGGGGCAGCAGTTCAGACAGAGAAGGCCAGACTTTCCTCAGCCACCTCCTCCAGCTCTTCAGGAGGGACACCAAGGCGTTCCCAGGCCAGTCGGGAGACATAGTCTCTCCAGTGTGTCCTGGGTCTGCCCCGGGGTCTCCTCCCAGAGGGACGTGCCTGAAACACCTCAAGTGGGAGATGTCCAGGAGGCATCCTGATCAGATGAACCACCTCAGCTGGTTCTTTTGGATGTGGAGGAGCAGCAGTTCTACTCTGAGCCTCT